>PVKE010005368.1:22749-59403 GCA_004027555.1 Craseonycteris thonglongyai
AAAAAAAAAAAAAAGAGAAGTAAAGCACTGACAGCAGGCAATCTCAGAAATTTGGGGGGATAATGAACAGGCTCACTATCCTTACGCTGGTAATGGCCTCACAGATACACAAGTCAAAACTTATCAAATTATATCCTTTAAATACACATAGTTTATATTATGTAAATTATTCCTCAATAAAGCTGTTTTAAAAAAAAAGCATACAATGATCCCCAGACTCCTGTCCCTATTTCTCCATAGCTGGTTTGAATTTTCACCTAACTCTACCAGAGGGCTGCTGGCTTATTCTCTTAAGGGAATAAGACTCTGGACCAGGGCTACAACATGCACAACTATGAGTAGAAGTATTGCAGAGAAAAACAAAAGCATTTAAATAAATATTTATGTACTGAATCCACCAGCCAAACTGCAAGTATAAGTTGGAATAAAAATATTTTTAGACATACAGTCTCAAAAAATTTATCCTGATTACTCTTTCAGGAAAGCTACAAGAAAGTAATACCAACACAAACAAGCAAACCAAGAGAGTAGAAGCCACAGGAATCAGGAACCATGGGATTTAACCCAAGAAAGAAGTGAAGGAAATCTCCAGAATGATAATTAAGAGAACACGCTCAGGAAACAGCTATGTATCAGGCATAGAAAGAAATTGAAGGATTCCAAAAAGGAAATTCAAGACAGAGAAATATATCAAATATTTATGTGACACTATACATTCTATTTATTCATTCACTATGTACGTACTTCACACCCACTTGCCCCCAATGTAAAATATAAACCCTATGGGGACAGATTTTTTCCCATTTGTCCATTGTTATATTCAAAACATCCAAAACAATGCCTGATATCTATCTGATAATGAAAGTTTCATTAATAAAAATGCTATTTTTAGAATAAAAATGACTATATGTAAGTAATTGGCATTAACATTCCCTCAAAGGCACCACTTAAGTCACAATGTCAGAAGGTTTTGGTATTTTATAGATTTACAGATTCTTCTGTGCTATTTTCCAGTAAAAACAATCCTAACCTTACAAAATGGAATCTGATTAATTTTATCTAGTTTCCAAACACAATGAAGAAAACTTGAGAAGAAACAGCTAATTCCTATTACATAAAAATCCCCAGATTCCTAGATCTTTTGATCTTCTATAATCTTTATTTTTAAAAAATTTTGGGGTAAGGGATGACTCAGTGAATTAAGCTCTTGCTTTGCAGTCCCAGGGACCGAAAACTGAGTCCTGGCCCAGGCCCATGCAGACCCATATGCTGGACTGGGGTGTGCTTCCCATGCAGGAGGCCCTCTAAGTTCAGTTCTTACCCTATCCCCAAATCCCCCCTCCCATGGCTCAAGGGGGCGTGTCTCCCATTCAGGAGACCCCCAGCCTCATTCCTGCCCTGCACAGTCCCCACCCACCTGTGTGGAATGAAACCATGTTGAAAACTGATGACATACAACTATGGAGACTGGGCCCTCCCCCTTCTATGTTTCTCTCTGCCAAAAACAAAAAATCTTAAAAAGAAAATTTTTATAGCATATGGACAAAAATGGATAGACTTTTTTACATTTAATATTTCATTACCTGGTGCTCTACCTCCTGAAGTAAGGATTCCAAAAGCTCTGTTTCCTGTGTTAGAGAAGTCTTTTGACCTATTTTAAAATAGCAAAACACCAATACTCAGGCTCATTATTGGCTTAAGAAGGAAATTAAGCTTCCATGGGACATATTCAGTAACAAGGAATCAATTTTAAGAAAGCAAAGCTTCATTAACAGCTATCCTAAAATATTTTCCCAGGGCTTTAAGAGGTTAAATCTACTAGAGTAACTTTGACAAGAGGATTTCAGAACCAACCCTAACTATAGTTTTAGACAAAATGCAACTTAGGTCATTAAAGTCATTTAAGAAATATACAATGACAGTATACTTTGTTAATAAATTAATGTTATTTCTTCTTTCAAAAGGAATGTAAAATCTAGAAAAGTAAATGTTTTATGCAATCAACTATTCTGAAATAATTTCTCCCCAAAATTTAACCATGGCTTAAAAAGAAAAATATAATTAAGTAAGACAGACATTTATATTTAATATCAACAAAAGGTATGTTATTTGAACATAAGAACCTGTCAAAAAGAATGGCCAAAGAAAAAAAATAGTCTCAAGAACCTGGAAACACACAGGGATAAAGGAATTATAATTACAGAAATAATAATAATTATTATTGAATAGGAATAGACTGCTTTAAATGATATTTTAAAGATGTCAAAAAGATACACATGCTTGCCTAAATAGACCACTTTCTTTTTAAATCACAAAGTCCGAAGAGCTAGAATCATAGCCCATGAGGTTAGCAAAAGTTAGAGATGTTATTTGACAGAGGGACATTTAATAGGTAGAACTTTTACTTCTCAAGCCAATCTTTTCCTATCCTAAACAACTCACCAACCTTTATTCTTCAAATAGTGAACCCAAGAAGGCTCAAAGCACGATGTACCCCAGCAGCATAGAAAAATACTCACCCATCAGTGTTATAAGTTTATTCTTCAACTGTGTATCTAACCTTGCAATCATCATCTCCACTGCATTCCTAATTTCCCGAACACGCTCATCTTTTGCATTTCTTACAGCTTCTACATTTCTTTCCTAGTGAACAGATAAAAAATATTTTAATTGAAGAATTTTTAAAACAGAAGCAAACAGACATTAAGGTAATCACTATAATTATTCTTAAAGTCATTGATTTCCTCTTTAACCCTATTCCCATTTGTCCCAAGAACATTCACCAGTGGTGCCTGCAGCTGAAGCATTTACCTCAAGATACTGCATTTTTCCATGTATAAGATGCCCCAATGTATAGGACAACCCCTACTTTTCTGACCCAACATTAAGAAATCAATATACAGGTTACTCCCATGTATAAGATGCCCAATTTTTGGTCTAAAAATTTTAGACAAAAGTATCATCTTATACATTGAAAAATACAGTAACTTGTGGATTACAGTCTAACCTTACCTCCCCCAAATTATTAAATACTGATAATATACATTTGTTACATAAGGACTAGAGACAAATTGTTTAAAAATAACTCCAAGAACAGTTTTTATGTTTTATTTTCACATTGAAAACCATTCAGATTTGCTTCAGCCTCAAAGAGCATGTTTACAGAAAATTAAACGAATGCAGCAAGTGAGTTGTACTTTTTTTTCTAAATGGAAAAAGGGTTAAATACTGTAAGACAATGTTTTTTAATTGTCCATGTCATAGGAAACTGATTACATACTTTTTAAAAATTGTACATTGAACTGAATCAGAAAAAAATTCTTAAAAATAAACAATGAGCAAAAAGTAGATAAACAATTAATAAAGATAATGCAACTATAAAAAATCGGTTAAAGTAACATATACTGAACACCTACTCAAAGTCCCTCACAACTCTGACAGGAAACCATCATTCAAAAACAAAAAAGTATACCAAAGCAAGTTCACATCATGCAACCTAAAACAAAAACTTTTTTAAAACCGTATTCTAGTTGTGAGGTTTTTAAGTTTTCTCAGGACAAAGCAACAAGAAATAATGGGTTTTTCAAAGATTGAAAAGTACATATAGATTTTGTAACAGTATACCTCAGAAATAAAATGCAACCTTTTCTATACCTGGTACTATAAATACAAACAGCAAGGATCTCAACCTAGTACACCCCCATTAATGACCAAATTATAATATTGCCAAGAGAAAACAGAAAAAAGGTAGTTAGATGAAAGTCAAATAGAAACCATCCCACTTTAAAATCCCAATAATTTTGTAGATAGCATACACACAACCCCAAAACACTACTTTCTATATACAGAATGTTATAAATGATGGTCTGGATCTTGACTCCTGGACAGGTAAAAACAAAAAAAAATGACATTTTAAGTTAAGAATTGTCCACAACCTCTTTAATAACATTTGTCATTCTGGCAAATTTAAACAAAAAATACTTCCAACAGTATATTTAGTACTTAAATGTTTGAAGCCTATTTTATTTTCACAAAGAAATATTATAAAAGGTAAATAGCTCACCAAAGCTGTTTGACTCATACAGTATCTCAAGAGTAGTGTTAAATATTACCCTTTCAATTCTGCAGGGTTCTAATTTAGGACATAAAAAATAATTCATTCCTTGGTAACAGAAACTCCCAAGAGCTGGGAGTTCAAAGAATGAATGACTTAATGATTTTATTAAAGTCAATGTTGACTCTGTGTAACAAACAAGCTTATTTAACTCATAAACTGATACTGCATTTCCGTATGAAAGAGGCAATTCGCTGGCTACAACCGTAGAAGAGGCCAGGGATTTGGATCCAATTCTTCAAACAGTTTGTAGTGAGAATGACTATAAATATATCCTGGAAATTTCAAATCTCGACTTCAACATCTGATCTATATTATAAAAGTATACTATATAGTATAGACTACAAAAGGGATAACGATCTTTTAGTTACTGTCTTACCACTTCTTGAACTAAGCTTATCAGTTCCATGAGACGCCGGCGAAGTTTGGCTACCTCTTCATTCACTTTAGTAACATGCTGCTCGTAAATTTCCGCCAAAGGTTTAAAGGTATGTCCACCATGCTATTTAAATTACAAGAGTAATTTTAGAACATTTTCATATGTCTCATCTGCAATTTCATTCCTTTATTAACATTCTATGGGTACTAACAAACTGGTAAATATTTTCAAATAAATTTTATCTTTTTGGTTGCCTTTACTTTGGTAAAACAAGCCAAAGTTTACTTAAAATCATTTGGCCCATGTAGGAAATTCTTCAATTGTGGATAAAGGTCTTTAGCAAAATGTTTGCCCTTATCTAGAAATCTACACTCATTAAAAAGAACGAAAATCCTTAACCATGGCCCAAAGCTCCAACACAACCTTAATTGCCAATCTTCTTTTGGTCAGCACTAGCCTTCTTTCACATCCTCAAACTTCTTCCCACCAAGCCTTTCAAAAAGTTAATTACTACTTCTTCAAGAATAATTCTCCTTCATCTTCCTTCCTCTAACTCTCCACATCTTAATTACTACTCACTGAGACTTACAGGGTGAGGTCCCATAGTTATCCACTCTTATCAGCACTGTATACTTTTTCATAATATCTATTACAACTAAATACACAACTAGTTGTTTGAAATCTGTCTTGATAATCACTGATCCCTGGTCTATTGCACAACTAAATCAATTCAAAAGGCACTTGAGGAAAAGACCTCTAGTGTACTAGTGTTCCCTCGACACTTCGCACTTCATGTTGTGCGGCTTCAGTGCTTCGCGGGTTTTCCCAAAATATTCATCAAAAAATAAAAATGGAAAAATACAACCATGTCAGCAGCCACATTGCGGAAAGGAGCGTTGTTTCATGTTGATGCGTGGGAGAGAAAGAGTCTCCGAGTGAGCCTAAAGCTTCTACGAGTAAAGTGAGAGCCTCTCCTCCGCCACCAACACAAGACTCTTCGCCTCTCTCAGAAAGCAATGTTGATTCATGTTTATTACTGTACAAGGTTTTGTCATTAACCTTATTAATTAGCACTGGCACGTTTAAGTAAATACGTATACTGTTGTCATTTTTGTCTTAAATGAGTGAAGTATGAATACTGTTTACATATTTAAAACATTCTTGTACCCGCATACACGAAAATTCCTAGGGGCAAATCCTACTTCGCGGTTTTTCAGCTTTCGCGGAAGGTTCTGGTCCCCATTAACCGCGAAAAACGAGGGATCACTGTATTAGCAAAAGCAATAAACCCATTCTTCATGCCACAAAGAGTTACTATGGAGACAGAACGCCACATAAATTAGTCTCAAATCCAGTTGTATTCAAAGAACAATTTTTTGGAGCTAACAACCTAAAACCATGTTTTTTCTCCCAATTTTAGCACCATAATTTATTACACTCTAAATAGAACTTAGATTTTTCTATTAAAATAAATTTCCTATAATAGGTAAGTTCTTATTAGAATTGTCTTATTCAGCCAAAATAGCCAGCTATGGTCTCTAAGAGAAAAAAGATGTGGATTTTTGCAGATCCACTTAAGAGTATGTAAAAGCATGTTTACACCGCTCCTTACAAAACCTTTTTAAGTACTATTTGTGGGAACTGAATTTTTTCTAGTCAGCACTTTGGTATTCAAATTCCAACAGAATGCTCTCTGAATTGAGCTCTACTCAACCAACTTGACTGCCATTCTCTCTCTAAACATGCCAACTGAGGCCCAAAGAGATCAACTCTGACTGCTAACAGGCACCTCTAGATGTCTACCCACTTGTTCCCACTATGACTAACTTTCTCCACCATGAACCTACTGTGTTTATTTTCAAACCTATTTATCTCATTGTATTACTGTAAGTATATACTTAACATTAAACAATAGAACACTATTGCAAAATAAGCTAGTTCTAGGAAAACTAACTAGAATGTTGTAGACATGATAAAGCTACGTTAACCTTAAAAAAAAACTTTTTAATTAGATTGAAAATAAATAAATAAACATATCACAAAATCTAGGTATCTGCAGTCAGATTTTTCACAAACGTTAAAAGTTGCTGTTCCAGGGAAGCTGAGATGGCTCAGCAGGTAAAGCGCTCACTTTGCAGCCCTGGAGACCAAAGATCGAATCCTGACCCTGGACCATATGGACCCATATGCCCAGATGGGGTGTGAGTCTCGTGCGGGAGGACCCCAGTTCGGTTCTCACCCCCTGGTTTGCCCCTGGCTTGAGGGGGCATGCCTCCATCAGGAGGCACCCAGACCACCTGTGTGGAACAAAACCATTTCAAAAACTAATGACGTACAACTATGGAGAATGCTCTGGGCCCTTCCCCTTCTACCTTTCTCTGTCTCTGTCTCTCTCCGTCGAAAACAATAAATAAACCTTATTTAAAAAAATGTTCTTATTCCACTTTAAATAAACCAAAATTAGAAATTGTGGCCAGGACATTAGATCAGCTGACCTCTAATCAAAGAAAAGACCCTGACCCCACAACAAAAGATTTGCAAATGAGTACCTGTATGTCTTATAAGTTTTCAATTAAAAGAAAATATTCACCTAAGAGGTATACATCCTACATCAAAATCTCCCACAATTGCTGTTTTGAATAACAGAAGGAACAATGCCTTCGCTATAAAATATAATCATTTTCATTCCATAAACAATAAAATCATAACTATTTTCTATTTAATTAAACAAGTATTCCATGCTTTCTAGTCTCTAACTAAAATTAATATGCTGAATTTGTTGTGCTCACCATTCCTCCCCAAAGTGCACATTGATGGCAGATACACTTCTTACAAGTCCAGCAAAATACACTAAGTTTTTCATGGTGATTTTCACATCTATATATTACAAAAAGAAAATACAGTTATCAATTAAATAAATTAAAACTGGAAAATAATTGCCTCAACAAATTCCTAAGTTTGGGCAAACAGAAAAGTCGATTTTAAATGATTATATCTCAGAAAACAATATAAAATGTACTCTATGGCTTCTTTGAATTAAGCTGAAGAGTTACATTGGAACATAATTTTTTAAAGTATTGTTTTCATTAATCTGTAAGAATTCACAATCACATAAAAAAGGTAGTTTCTGAGTAAAGTGCAAATACAATATCATTGTCTATCATCACTATAAATGATAAATTCTAGTCTACTACTACATTTGGGATAAATCAGATTATGTTTTTATACATACATGAGCATGCATAAATGCACAAATACTTTTTGTACATGCGGCCAATGCTAATAATCAAGACATGAGATTAACTGCACAAATACAAGATCCTCATGAGAAATGAACTCAATTTTTTAAGTTTTTTTCTTAAGCTGCATATCCACACACAAAAGAATGCAGACCTGGTTATGAACAAAATTGCATCACTCCCCACAAATTCCTATGTTGAAGCCCTAATGTAACTGTATTTGGAGATAGGGCTTTTTAGGAGATCATGTTAAATGAGCGTAGAGCCCCAACCCCACAGACCTAATGTCCTCATAAGAGAAAGAGATGCCAGGAGCATACACCCACAAAGAAAAGGTCATGTAAGGACACAGAAAGAAGTAGCCATATCCAAGTCAAAGAGAGGTCTCACCACAAATCAATCATGACACTACCTTGACCATGGACTTCTAGACTCCAAAACTGTGAGAAAATAAAATTTTTATTGTTTAAGTCACCCAGTCCATGGTACTGTGATAGCAGACCTAGCAGACAAAGATCATTAGCCTATACAAGGGGTGGCGAACCTTTTGGCGATTGAGTGCCAAAGTTTATGAAATAAGAGTATACTTGCTCAACTCGCGTGCCAACCCATCAAGTGAGATAGAGGTATCGATTACTTTTATGTCTATAAGAGGCATAGAATGTTTTTATAACAAAAAACAATTAATGTTTTAAATGGTATTCACAATTATTTGTTTTGAAGTTTAAATATTTTATTAAGAGTGCATAACAAAGGTAATTATATAAATTAAATACCATAGAAAATCTCTATCAGTCATTTATTACATTTTTATTCAGTGTAGAATAACATTATAATAAAATTATAATTTATATGAAACAAAAAAGAAAAAAACATGTGACAGAATTAAATTATAATAATAAACATTAGTCATCAAATGCACGGAGTACCCATGAAAATTAAAGAATCCTCTATCATTGTTAGTGATTTCTGTTGTTGTGCAGAAGACAGATGAATCACATCAGGTTTATATTTTGTTGTTTTTAACATTACACAAGCTGCACTTGAGGCATCAGTTAAATTACTCCTAAAATTGTACTTGACTAGGTTCATAATTGAAAATAATGATTCACATAAGTAAGTAGAGGAAAATATCGAGAGTATTGCCACTGCTACATTTTTCAGACACTGAAAAAAAAATTTTTTTTTTTAAGTTTTATTTATTTTTTGAGAGAGAGAGAGAGAGACAGACAGACAGAAAGACAGATAGACAGAACTGAACTGGGGCAACTCCCCAGTTCAGCATATGGTTCCACAAGGGCTGGGGCCAGGATTCGATCCTTGGTCCCTGGCGCTGCAGAGCGAGCGCTCAACCCACTGAGCCATCCCGGCTTCCCCTGAATAGCTTTTTAATTTTTATTAATATGAAATCTCTTAAAAGTTTTTCATTGTGAAGCTTCTCCAAACACTAGTTGTGGAAATACCTGAAAATTAAAGACAAAGCAGTTACATTCCATTTCCAGGTAAGTACAAAGTGATTCAGGCTTAGGACAAATTCAAAAGCTACTCCCAACTCCAGAGCCTCACTAGCCCCTGAAAATAAAATGAGACTCCTGAAGGCAGAAATTACTACACCTGAAAAGCAAAGACGCCGCAGGGATACACTGAAAATTTTGAGGCAAGGAATTTCATGTTTTCATTTTCTGCATTGTTCAGCATTGGCCCAGCTAACCTATCTCTTTCAATACTTTCTAATTCATGTCTCAAATCGATAAATTTTTGCCTCCAAATACAGCTACTCTGTAAGTCAATCAACTGCATTTCAAAATCATACAAATTAATCCATTGGAACATATCCAACTTAAGTTCGTTTAGTTTTACCTTGTCGGCATATTTTATGAATTTTCCTGTTTCTTCGAATGACCTGAACCGAGTGAATCTTGAAGAGAACTGTTCTAGGGTCGAATCAGTAACTGCTAAGAATTGTATCTGGAATCTGTGAACATCTGGTATTTGATCTCTAAGATTAGTTAGGTATTTTTGGAGATTCAGAAAATATTTAAACTTGCCAGTGTTGATATCATATTTAAATACTCCTAATTTGATTTCAAAAGCTCTTATGAGACCAAACGTAACATCAACCGTTTTTCCAAGTCCTTGTAATTTTATATTTAAATCATTTAAGTGCTGGGAAAAATCTGTAAAAAACATTAATCTGCAAGTCCACAAGATGTCATACAATTCTTGAAATGACAGTTTCTCATCCATCATGAACATACGAACTTCCTCAAAACATTCAAAATATCTTTGAAGAATGCAACCTCTGCTAAGCCAGCAAACATTGTTGTACATGAGTAATCCTTTGTATACTGAATTTACCTCACTCAGATTTTGGAACTGTCTTTTTTTCAACGGACACGCTGAAAAAAATTAAGCGCTTTGGTTACAGTTTTCTTAACTTCTTCGAGTTCTTTAAGCCCAGATTTTGCGCAGTTTCCTGATGTATAATGCAATGAAACTCCAGAACTGGATGCCCAACATGTCTTGTAAACAAAGATATAAAACCTGATTCCTTACCAATCATACTTGGTGCATCATCTGTTGTCACAGATACCACTTTTGAAAAATCAAAATTTTTAACATTTAACTCATTTACAACTAAAGGTTTGGTTTCACTGGAGCGTCCAACGGCTGCGTCCAGCAGTCGGAAGTCACTGCCCTGTACTCATTCAATGTCTATCAAATGGTATCGGTTTCGCTGAGACGACTCGGCCGTCGTGTTTGACTGCGGACGTCTAGTCGGGCAGTCAGTGATATTTCTGCTTCGCCATGGCACAGCAATTTTGTGGAGAGATGATGATAAGTTATTCGAAAAAGTTAAAAACCATCCGTGCATTTACAATCATCAACATAAAGACTTCAAATATTTTCAGATTAAGGAGAACAATTGGGTTGTCATTTCCTCAGAACTTGGAAATGGTAAAGTGAAAATTTTAATGAATATTTACTTACAAACATTACCAATTAAGTACACAAAACAGTCAAAACACCATCAATGGCTACTGCTGAATCTAAGTACACGTTCATCTTGCCAATGTAGCGCTCCTTCTTCACTGAAAAATTTCATGAATGTTTCTCTAACTTCAAAACCATCTACTCTTGCATACCATACTCACCGGTGGATCTATACTTGAATCGTATTCATAATGTGGCCGCTGATGGTGCTCTAAATAGCCATTCCTCAGTATATTGTGCAAACATGCTGCAATTACAAGTTGTTCACATGTTTCAGGTGTGACAGCAACGGGAGAGTAGAATACTCGAAAAATTTGACTCAATAGCCCAAACACATTTTCCGTTACTCTGTGAGCACGAGTTAACCTGTAGTTGAAGATGACTTTAGATTTTTCTCCTCGAGCTGTTATTTTACAGTATGGTTTCATGCCATGTTTGTGTAATCTGAAAGCTTCATCTCCAACTATAACATAGGGCACTACTTTATTCGAACTAGGAAGTCTCTCATCTGGAGGAAATATAATTCCCGAAAGCACTTGTTTCCCCATGACAGACTTCGCAATAATTCCACTGTCCCCCTCTTTTCCATATGACCCAACATCTATCTATTGCTATAAATTTACAGTTGGCATCAACCAAAGCAAGTAATACAACAGAAAAGTACTCCTTATAATTAAAAAAAGTACACGGCGCTCTTCTTTGTCTTCCCATCTGCAACTTAGTCAGATCAATTTTAGTTGTTATTTAGACCCTGTAATCTAAACTCACCGTGAAATTGCCCTTAGCGCCCTCCCAGCTCCACATGCCGAAATAATTGCTCCATGTGCCACTTTGGGCACCCGTGCCATAGGTTCGCCACCCCCGGCCTATACCATACACAAAATTTAACTCTAAGTGGATCAAAGACCTAAATATTAAGACCTAAAACTGTAAGACTCAAGAAAACAGAAGAGCTTTATAGTATTGGATTTGGCAATGATTTTTTTGATATGAAACCAAAAGCACACACAACAAAAGTAAAATAACATAAACTGGGCTACATCAAAACAAAACTTTTGTACATCAAAGGACACAATAAACAGTGTGAAAGAATAATCTATGGAATAGGGGGAAAAATTCACAAATCATGTATCTGATAAGGAGTTAATATTCAAAATCTATAAAAAACTACAATACAACCAAAAATACAAAAAACAAACAAACAAAAAACCTGATTAAAAGATGGGCAAAGAACTTGAACAGACATTTCTCCAAAACAGATATACACATAGCCCACAAGCATATGAAAAGATGCTCCACATCCTAAACTCAGGAAAATGCAAATTAAAGCCACATCAGACATTACCTCACACCCATTATGATAAATGGCTGTCATCAAAAAATGAGAAAACAAGTGCTGGCAGAATGTAGAGGAACTGGAACCTTTCCTTGTACACTGTTGGTGGGAATGTAAAATTGTGTAGCTACCACGGAAATCAGTATGGCAGTTCCTCAAAATATTAACACGTTCACGGCAGCATTATTCATAATTCCCGAAAAGTAGAAGCACTTTAAATGTCCATCAATAGATATATGGGTAAACAAAATATACACCCAGTAGAATATTAATTAGCCTTTAAAAGAAGAAAATTCTGACATATGCCACAACACAGATGAACCTTGAGGACATGACAAAGTGAAGAGAGACAGTTACAAAGAGGCTATATTTCAATTATATGGGTTTCTAGATTACTCAAACTCATAAAAAAAGAAAAGTAGGGGAAGCCAGGATGGCTCAGTGGGTTAAGCGCTCACTTTGCAGCGCTGGGGACCGAGGATCGAATCCCGGCCCCGGCCCGTGCGGACCCATGTGCTGAACTGGGGAGTTTCCCCAGTTCAGTTCTCTCTGTCTCTGTATCTCTCTCTCTCTGTCAAAAACAATAAAAAATAAATAAATAAAAATATTTAAAAAAAAAGAAAAGTAGTGGTTGCCAGGGGCTTGGGGGAGGGGGAAAGGGAAGTTATTGTTTAATGGGTACAGAGTTTCAGATCTGCAAGATAATAAAGTTCTGGAGTTGTATGACAAAGTAAATATACTTAACACTACTGAATTGTATGCTTGAAGATGGTTAAGACAGGGAAAGCCGGGATGGCTCAGCGGGTTAAGCGCTCGCTTTGAAGCCCTGAGGACCGAGGAGCGAATCCTGGCTCTGGCCCAGGCGGACCCACATGCTGAACTGGGGTGTGCTTCCTGAACACGGTTCAGTTCAAAAAAAAAATGGGGGAAGCCAGGATGGCTCAGTGGGTTGAGTGCTCACTTTGCAGCGCTGGGGACTGGGGATGGAATCCCCACCCCAGCCCGTGCGGAACCATATGCTGAAATGGGAGCTCCCCCAGTTCAGTTCTCTCTGTATCTCTGTATCTCTCTCTCCCTCTCTCTCTCTCTCTTTCTCTCTCATCAAAAATAAACAAATAAAAAAAAAATGGTAAAGACAGTAATTTTATGTTATGTGCATTTTGCCACAAAAAAGAACCTTTGTAAGTTTTCTCTTGCCTTTCAAGGAAAAATACAATTCCATTTTTAAAAAAGCTTTTCACTAATGAAGTACACTGAACTTGAGAAAATACCTAAATGGGTCTGCATTTTATATTCTCATTTATAAGTAATCTGAGTATCAAATAGAAAATAAAAGTATAAGGAAACAACATATTATAGATACCTGTCTGGAAGCTCATTTAGCATGATTTCCACACACCAACAAATTTAGAACACAGCTTGTACAATATAGGAAATAAATCAATGGCCTACATGCATCTTCAGCAAACCCAAGGGAAGCCAGTAGGCATCAAAAGGCAAAGAGAGATTAGCAGATTAGCAAACTGTGGCAGTTCAACTCTCTTTCTGAAAGGCTCTAATAAAAGACAAGAGTTAGAAGGATCTTTCCAAATAGTGATACCCATACCACACCAGAAGAAAAATAAGTGTTTACCAACAAAACTAAAAGAAAACTTTAAAATACTTTCACTAAAATAAAATATGGTAAAATCTATGAAACGCTTAAACACAGAATTTAAAGACATACTTGTCCTTTTCATTTTCTTCGTGTTTGGTGAGACTACAGAGTTGAAGAGTATCAAGTTGCTGCGTTACTTCTTCTGCCCAACGACAGTTTACTAGTTCTCGTAGCTGAAGTGGAGCCCTGGAGAAAATATATACATATATATATATTTTTTTTTTTTAATTCAGGAATTTGAGGTTATTTCCTAAAATAAACACATTCCAAAGATAAATATGTGAGGTGCTAGATGTATTAACTGTGTGGCAGGGAATTCTTTCATAATGTATACATTTATCAAATCATCACAATGTACATTTTAAATATCTTACAATTTTGTCAATATCTCAATAAAGCTGGAAAAAAATTAAGAAAAAATAAACATATTCCTCAAAACAGAGCTCACAGTCCATTTATAGCATATTACAGTAGACTCTGGTAACCAGAACTCAAACCACTGGCATTTTCAAGCAACTGGCATTCTCAAGTAACCAGTACAAACTGAAGAAATACTACTACATTTATTCGGCATGAGTACTGGTTAAATGAGAGTCTACTACACTATTAAAATAGTACAAAGACAAAATGAAAAATGTGCTTTGCAATTTGTTTTTACATTAATGTATGATTTACCAAAAAAATACTAGACAAAAAGCATTGGTAATTCATTGTATAGAATGACTACTTAATTCCTTAATCTAAAGCTATACTGTCCAAAGTAGCCACTAGCCACTTGTGACTATTCAAATTAAAATGCAAATTAAACATAAATAAAAATAAAATTTCATTACACCGTCACATCAGACATATTTCAATTGCTCAATTACAACATGTAGCTACCGGCTAATGAACAAAGCATTTCCATCATTACAGAAAGTTCCATTTGATAGTGTAGATCTTCTTCAAAGTTAATATGAAAAAAGTTGGGGAAGCTGGGATGGCTCAGTGGGTTAAGCACTCACTTTACAGCCATGGAGCCCAAGGATCGAATCCCGGCTCCAGCCCATGTGGACCCATATGCTGAGCTGGGAGTTACCCCCAGTTCAGCTCTTCCTGGGGCCTATGCAGGAGGTTCCTGGCCCAGTTCCTGCCCTGCGCAGCCCTGCGCCCACCTGTGGAGTGAAACTATATGGAAAACTAATGCTATCAACTATGGAGACTGCTCTGGGCCCTCCCCCTTCTCTCTGTCTCTGTCTATCTCTCTCTGTGTCAAAAAACAATAAAAATAAATCTTTAAAAAGAAAAAAGTGGGGAAAGCCAGGACGGCTCAGCGGGTTGAGCGCTCGCTTTGGGGCCACGAGGACCGAGGATCGAATCCCGGCTCCGGCCCAGGCAGGACCCACATGCTGAACTGGGGAGTTCCCACAGTTCCGTTCTCTAGCTGTCTCTGTCTCTGTCTCTCTCTCTATCTGTCAAAAGTAAAATAGAAATATTCACTGAAGATAAAATAATTACTCTCTATAAATATAAAAAAAAAAAGAAAAAAGTTAATTCATGAAGAAAAATGGGCTGACAGTTTATAACAAAATATAAATAGCTAAAAATATTTCTAAAAATGTTCAATTTCAATTATTTTCTAAAAAGCATATTAAAAATAAGAGACCATTTTTCACTCAGAAGAATGACAAATGAGACTTTTTTTTTTTTTGACAGAAAGAGATAGAGACAGAAAGAGACAGAGAGAAGGGGGAGGGCCAAGAGCAGTCTCCATAGTTGTACGCTGTCAATTTTTGATATAGTTTCACTCCCCATAGGTGGGCGTGGGGCTACGCAAGGCAGGAACCAGGCTGGGGGCTTCCCACATGAGATGCATGGCTGGGGCGGGAGCTGAACAAGAGGCCTCCCACATTGGAAGCTCTCCCTGGTGAGAACCAAACTGGGGGCACACCCCAGTTCAGCATAAGGATGCACACGGATCAGGGCCAGGATATGATCCTCAGACCCTGGGGCTGCAAGACAAGTGACCCGCTGAGCCATCCGACTTCCCCCGATTGTTAATATACAGCATTAGTAGGAATATGAGAAAAAGGCACTTTCATATCTTTCATTAGGAATGTAAAATAGTAAAAAGACTTAGTTCAATGCAATCTGGCATCATTGTCAGAAATAACCAAAAGTGAAAACAATCTAAATGTCTTTCAATATAAGCATACATCAATGTATAATCACATCCATAGATTCAAACATTTTTAAATGTTATGTGTATATACCATCAAAAAAGGTGCCACCATATTTTACATGAGAAAAAAAGAAATAGCAACACAGTATTATAGTACCTGTCTTTTAAAAACAAAATTAACGTGTATACCTATCAGTACATACATAGAAAAATGTTTAGGGGAAGCCGGGATGGCTCAGTGGGTTAGGCGCTCACTTTGCAGCCCTGGGGACCGAGAATCGAATCCCAGCCCCGGTCCGTGCGGAACCACATGCTGAACTGGGGAGTGCCGCCAGTTCAGTTCTCTCTCTGTCTCTGTCTCTGTCTCTCTCTTTCTGTCATAAATAAATTTTAAAAAAAGAAAAATGTTTAGAAGGGTAGATACCAAATCTAACAATTTCTTTGTAAAGTGCTGTTTAATGAAAACATTAGGTGGGGAGTAACAGAATCAGATGACATGTTATTTTATATATATAACCTATACTACCTAAATTTTTTAAACCAGAAACCTTTAAAAAAATTTTTAGGGGAAGCCGGGATGGCTCGGTGGGTTAAGTGCTCACTTTGCAGCGCCGGGGACCAAGGATCGAATCCCGGCCCCGGCCCGTGCGGACCCATATGCTGAAATGGGAGCTCCCCTAGTTCAGTTCTCTCTCTGTCTCTGTCTCTCTCTCTCTGTCAAAAAACAATTAAAAAATAAATAAATATTAAAATCAACTGTTTCTTTAAAAAAAAAATTTTTTTTAATTATAAAAGATAAGTTACGAAGCTACATCTTCTAAATGAAGGTAAACAATGTAGTGCATTTTATATAATTCTAAGTCAGATAAATTATTTTCTACTGTTATATCTAGACAGATTTATTTTTTCTTTTCAACTGTATTTACAAAGAGAAAAAATGTAGCAACAGATTGCAGAAGAATTTTACAAGTATAAGGGCACACTCTGACTTTATCACCTTATTATTTTCCAAATTCACAAATAATCATAGCAAAACACTTACCGGCAATGAGGACACTGAGCTCTCTGCTCTGTCAGCCAACGCTAATGAGGCAAAAAAATTAGATTTTCATTGTAGAGACACCATTACTTTAATTTGTACATACTGAATACTTATATATCAAATTTAATGAGTTTAACTCTCTAGTGTCTGTCTTAATTATAGAGATACTTATAGAAATCGGAAGCAATCTACTGTCTCATTATTATTGTGACCTGGACGAACTTTCAAAGAGACAGAACTAATTCCATAATAGTTAAGAAGCTATTCTTTCATAGGAAAGACAACAATCATAGGTATCTAGATCTCACAGGAAAGATGTGGCTAATCCTCACACACACACACACACACAAATAAATTACTGTCACCACCACCTCCAAAAATAAACCAGTGATGATTTACTTCTAACTAACCTACCATAAAATCCCCAAGAAAATTTAAGTTTTTACTAAATTTTTTTAGAAAAGCAAACTAATTTTGAACTACATATGAAGGCTGTACAGAAAGTATCCAGTCATATAACCATTCTCACTATATTGGCAATGGCTGGATTTCTTCTGGAAAGCTCTAGTAAAAATTTTGGATACGGTACATAAATTAGACCTAAAATATGAATAAGCAATAATTTAAACATCTACATAACTTGGTTGCCTCATAATTATAAAAAGGTTTTACAAGAAAACACTTCTCTACTAAATCTCAAATTCTATTAATTTGGGGATGCCGGGATGGCTCAGTGGGTTAAGCGCTCACTTCGCAGCCCCGGGGACCGAGGATCGAATCCTGACCCCGGCCTGTGTGGACCCATATGCTGAACTGGGAAGTGCCCCAGTTTGGTTCTCACTGGGGCGAGACCCTGGCCCAGTTCCTGCTCTGTGCAGCCCCGCCCACCTGTGGAATCAAGCTATGTGGATAAACCAATGATGTGCAACTATGGAGACTATTCTGGGCCCTCCCTCCTCTCTCTGTATCTTTCTCTGTCTCTCTGTCAAAAACAGTAAAAAAAAAAAATTCTATTAATTTAATAGTTTTAATTATTACTGGACTGGGAGGAGTTTTACACCATATACAAAGGAGATGCTAAGACTTTTTAATACCTTCCCCAAAACAATAGCTTTATGGTTACATTTTTATGCTTCAGTAAACTGGTAAATAGGTTCAGAGGTAAATGAGTAACTATGTAATTCTATGCCTATGTATTCCCAGTATCTGATACTTCTGTTTATCCCTTTGTACTTCTAGGTAAGCTTTTACCTAAAGTCAAATAATTAACTGAAAATAAAATTCCCAAGGAAACCTTAAAGGACAATAAAATATTAAAGATATTTCACCACAAAAAAATAAAAAATAAATAAAAATAAAGCTGGAAGAGAAAAAAAATTGATAAGAAAGGACTCCTCTATCCTCAATAACCTTGAAAAGTATTTCTTTTGTCCCTTAGCAAACAAGATTTGGGTCAGGTTTCTTCCTGTGAAACAATGCTGTGCTAAAGGCATAGCATTCCGCCAGGGCTGATCTCAGCCCACAACTCGCTAGCCTTCTCCTTTTCTACCTTATCCTAATGGATCCAGCAAGGTTAAGTCTTTAAATATGTCACCTCTCTTCAACTGGGTTATTCCTACTCATCCTTTAGATTTCAGTTAATGTCACTTCCTCCAAAAAGTTTTCCCTAACTCTCTACCAGCTGCTTAAGAGTGCCAGATGTTTGAGTTCCAGTTAACGGAATTTACTATATTAGCAAAGAAGAATCCAAAAAGGAAATTAAGAAAATACATTTACAATAGGATCAAAAAGAGTAAAATACCTAGGAATAAATTTAATCAAGGAGCTAAAAAATTTATACATGGAAAACTAAAATATTGCTGAAAGTAAATAAGTCCTAAATAAATAAAAAGACAACCTATACTTAAGGATTAAAAGATTTAATATTGTGAAGATGCCACTACTATTCAAAGCAATCTACAGAATCAACGCAATTTCCAACAAAGACTCAACGATGCTTCTTAGAGAAGTAGCAAAATCCAAACTCAAATTCAAACAAAATCTCAAGAGACCCCAAATAAACAAACAAAAAAGATTTAAAAAGCAAAAAAAGAAATTGGAAAAAAGAAATCTCAAGGGACCACAAATTTCCTGATTTCAAAATTTACTACAAAGCTACAGTAATCAAAACAATTTGGTAGTGGCATGAGGACAGAAACAGACATCAATGAAATAAAATAGAGAGCCCAGGAATAATCACAACAGGACAAATATTATATGATTGCATTTATGTGAGGTACTCAGACTAGTCAAATTCATAGGGACAGAAAGAATAATGGTTAGCTACCAGGGTTGGGGCAGAAGGAAATAGAGAGAAGTAATGAAAGTAGGCATTTTTGTCTTTTTCCTAATCTTAAAGAAAAAGTTAAGGTACCGGTAAGAATGACTAAAATTCAAGATTGAACACACCAAGTGTTGACAGTAATGCTGATAAGAATGTATAACTACTTTAGAAAACAGTCTGACCAGTTGTTCAACAGTTAATCATACATCTGCTACATGATCTAGTCATCACATTCTTAATTTTACCCAAGAAGACTTAAGCCCATTCAAAAGCATGTATATAAATATTCATTTAGCAACTTTCTATGTAAATGCCAAAAACTAGAAGCAACCCATCTGTCCATCAACAAATGAATATGTACAATATGGTGCTACAGTTAATAATATTGAACTAAATATTTCAAAGTTGCTAAAAGAATAGTTGTAAGATTGATTTTATTGTTTGAGAGGTGAGAGAGAAAGAGAAGGGCAGTCTCCATAGCTGCACATCATTAGTTGTGACATAGCTTCATTCCACACAGGTGAAATGTGGGGCCATGTGGGGTGGGAAGCGTCCCATATGGGTGTCAAGAACCTTCACTGACATCTTGGTGGTTTCCAGTTGTGCCACAGTTCAGCATATCGGTTTGCATGAACTGGGGCACTCAACCTGTTGAGCTATGCTGGCATCCCCAAGAATAGATCTTGAAAGTCATCATCATCACAAGAAAAAATATTTTATAACTACTTTGAATGTACAAATATGTTGTTTACATGAAACTAATGTTATTTGTCAATTATAGCTCATTTTAAAAAAAGGGTGGTGGGGAAGCCGGGATGGCTCAATGGGTTGAGCACTCACTTGCAGCGCCGGGGACCGAGGATCGAATCCCGGCCCTGGCCAGTACGGACCCATATGCTGAACTGGGGAGTTCCCCCAGTTCAGTTCTCTCTCTGTCTCTCTCTGTCTCTCTCTCTCGCTGTCAAAAATAAATAAATAAATAAGATACACACAAAAAAAGATTAAAAAAAAAAAAGGTGAATAGATATAAATTATGGCATATGTATACAATGGCATGCTACTACTCAAAAATAAAAAGGAATACCACTGATATACCTAACAAATGAATCTCAAAATAATTCTGCTGAGTGAAAAAAGCCAGGTACATAAGAGTATATATTCTAAGATTCCACTTGTATAAAATTCCATAAATCCAAACTTCTCTATAGTAGCAGAAAGATCAATGGTTGCTCAGAAACAAGATAAGCAAGATGAATTACCAAGGGACACAAAGAAACTTTTGGGGATTACAGCTATGTTCACTATCTTGACTGTAATAATGGCTTCTCAGGTGTATACATTTGTCAAAATTTACCAAGCTGTACACTATAAATATGTACAGTATCCTGTATGTCAATTATACCTAATAAAAAAGGCTACAAAATTAAAAACAAAGTCAATAATTATAGACAAATATAAAAGTGCTACTTAGGGTGAAAATCATAGAGTAAAAAAAAGAAACTGGATGAGAAAGATGAACGCAAAAAAAAAGAGGGGAGAAAATACAAAAAAAGGAACAGGTAATAAGGGAGAATCAATGAGTATAGCTGGATTAATGAAGCCTAAAAACACAGTCAGAGTTCCCAACTAGAGGACTAATTATTCTCTCTTTACTGGTTCAGTCCAAGCAAGATATAAACCTTCTCCAAAAAGGTAGAAAAAATGTTGACTCTCAAGATACCCCTTCAACTCCCTGCCTTGTATCTCCCCTTCACGACAAAATTCTGAGTTTTTGTATTTGCTCCCTCTCTCTTCTCCCACTCTCTGTCCACCAAGTTTTTGTTCCCAGTTTCACTGAAACTATTCATCAAGGTCATCAATGACCTACACACACATTCTCAAACCCAATGATCAATTCCTAAGCCAGAACCAGATGACACAACCTACTCCTCTTTGAAACATGTTTCTTACTTGAATTCTGTGATAACCTCAGTCATGGCTCCTTCTTGTCATCCTTGCTGAATCCTCCTCCCCTTGATGTCTAAATGTTGAGCACCCGAGAGTTCAGACCTAAAAATCTCTTCTCATAGTAGGTAGTCTGGTGAACTCAACTAATTCCTTGGTTTTAAATACTATCTATATACTAATAATTTAATCTCTCTAAAAAGTCCCCTTACCCAACTCCAGATTCATATTTCCAACTGCCAAAATCTCCAGTTAGATATACAGGGTCCGGCAGATGTAACACCCCTGTTATATAGTATAAACAGATGTGGTGTCTTAGTAACCTTAGCAACCACCGTGTTCCAGGTTCCCTAAAGTAAAATGGCCCATCAACTGACATGGGAACAGCGAGAGCAGTGAAGCTGTTATGTTACCGAATTACATGCTTATAATTTTGTAATAAAAGACTGGTACAGCTTACCAGCTCATAAAGGTGGGGTTACTTCTGTCAGACCCTGTATAATGATCATTGCTATCTTACATATTTAAAAACAAAACTTTTATCTACAGCCTACCCAATACTGCTCCCCCTCAAGTTTCTTCTACCTCAGATTGGGAAACCATTCACTGATCCAGATGCTATAAAAAACTTTCCTCACATCCCATAAGTAAGATCTACCTTCAAAACATATCCAGAACTGCCCTATTTTCACCATCTCCACTGTTACCATTCCAGTCTAAACCACCATTCTTCTCACTAATAAAGCACATCCTAACTAGTCTCCTCATTTCCTCTCTTACATGCTCCCAGTCCACTTTCTACACAGTAGCCAGAGTGATTAAGTTTTAAAACATTACTTCACATCACTCAAAAGCCTTCACTGGCTACATCAGACAAAAGAGAATCCAAGATCTTTACCAAGGCCCCTTACAACATCTCCAAACTCATCTCCTTTTCTCCCCTCCCTCTATCCACTTTGCTCCAGCCACACTGGCTTCTTTGCTATTTCTCAATAAACCAAATGTATTTCTTTCCAAGGCCTTTGTCCCTTCTGATTTCTCTGTCCTGGATTTTCTTCCCCTAGATATTCACACTCCCACATTTCATGCTGGTCTCTGCTCAAATGTCATCTCCTCACAGAGACCTTCCCAAAAAACACTGTCTAAAACAGCTACCCACCTGCTTGTGCCCTCCTCAGTCGCCACTCCATACTCTTATTGTTTCATTTTTCTCCATTGCATTTACTGTATATAACATATAGCTATTTACTTTTTTGTCCACATCCCAACTAGTAAGTCAACTCCTTGGGAAGTCAATGTCTAACTCTAAGTAAGGATAGAATTAATATTTGTATAATAAACAAATGAATAGTGTATTCAGAAACCAAGACAGCTCTAGAAAAAAAGTTTAGAACCAAATTATCCAGATGGTCTGAATACAAGGCTAATGTCCTTAAACTACATTCTTAGGCAATAAATCTCAGAGGCTCTGGAAGGGAAAGAAATGGCATTATTGGAAAACATCAATATGGCAGCAGTCTACAAAATGAACTAGAAATAAGAAAAGACTCCAGACAAAGAGATCAGTTAAAAGATAAATATAATAATTTAAGCAAAAGGTAGTTAATATCTATATTTCTCTCTTAGGATGGTAACAATAGAAAAGGAAAGATAGGACAGATATAAGTGACCCTAGGAGATAACTGATAGAACTTAAATCATTACTGTAAGAGATTCCAAGGCTGAGTGTTTGATAGAACATAAAAATAAATAAATAAATAAATAAAAGTCAAAAAGAGTCAATTTGAGAAAATAACAGGAAGAATTTGATCTGGAAAAAACTTCAAGATGCTGGAAGGACAATCAGACAAGACATTCCTAGGTCATTGCTGAAGGAACAGATTTAGGAGCCATACACACAAAGATGATACCTAATCCTGCAAGAGTAAATCAAATTTTCTAAAGTAGACAAGTTCCCCAGAAACCTCAAAGTAGATCATTTCAGCAGCTATCTAAGGATCCAGAGAAATTCTGAGGTGAAGAGCATATTAGATGGCTTTGTTTTACTCAGTAAAGAAAATAATCTACTTAATGTATACAGGGCAGTTTTCAACTGGTCTGCAGATGTGCTATTGAGTCCCCATACACAACCAAAAATAAGTTTCTCTGTTTCCCAGATTAAGCTTCCTTCTTTTGAGAGGTTCGCCTACATTCAAGCTTTAAAGTCACTAGATTACATTCATATCTAAGATCTCTTAGAAGACTGTATGATTTTATTCTTTGCCTTTGAACCCATTACTAGCTTTTGTTCCATCTTACCCATCAAACAAGTAAAAACTCTCCCTCAAGTCTCACAGCATTTTGTGTCTCTTTATGACACTACACACTTTTTAATATAAACACAAAGGCCATTCTCTCAACTAGATTTAAGCTCCTTCAGGGCAGGCACTAAGTTATTTATCTTTGTACCACTCAATCCCAAACACAATACAGGCAAGCACTTTGTAAGTACTTGTTAAATATAGAGTGATTTAGTAATGTAAATATATTAAAATTACAGTGGGCTTTGGTTTCCAGACATTTCATGGCAGTTGTCACTTCATGGTTATCCATCTCCATAATACTAAACAATATACACTGATGGTCTCTCTATTAAGAAACATTCACTTAAAAATTTTTCAAGGGCACAATATGGAAAGTAAGAAAAAGATAAAAAGAAACAGTTAATTTTCACAGTCTATCCTACGTATACTAAATGCATGTAAAATCAGGCAACTTACCCTGATGCAGCTGAAACAACACAGCTTGGAGCAATGAGGACACAGACGTGCATCCCGCAATTTCTCCATACAAATGAAACATCGAAAAACCTCAGCAATGCTCTGAAAATAGTAATAATCCACCAGATTAGTTACTGAATCAAGAGTAAAAAGCATGCTTAAAATAATTCACTTGACATTTACATTTACTTTTGACTGATAACTCAGTTTTAACTACATCCCGTATCAGGACATGGGTAGTCAAGGCACAGGATACCTTACAATATCTCCTTGCAAAGTGCTTTCTTTTTGCTAAGCTTCACAATGGTTCTATTCTAAGGAAGGGATATGTAATGCAAAAATAGACTTAAGCACAAATATTTTCACTAAAGCATTAATTATAATGGCAAGAAACTGGCTATAGAGCAAAATGTCCAAATATCAAATTATGGCACAGTTTCATTCCACACAGGTGGATGTGGGGCAGCGCAGGGCAGTACCCAACCGGGACCTCCCACATGTGAGGTGAGAACCTTCACCTTCAATCCATCCCTACGGTTACCGGTTGCACCACAGTTCAGCACATCGGTTTGCACAGGACAGGGCCAGGACTCGAACCCCAGATCTCAAGATTATGAGGCAAGCACTCAACTGCTGAGGTATCCCAGCATCCCACTACAAATACTTCTTGACTTACTTAAGGGTACAGAAAAAATGCTTGTGATGTGTAACAGTAAGAAAAAAAAAGGCAGACTTTACAATTAAATGAATGTAAGTTTTACTTTTTCTGCAATTTTCCCCAGGAAGATGAGTTGCCTGTATAATTAAAAAAAAAAAAAAAAAAAAAAAAGTTGTAAGAAGATACATATACTCTGATCAAGAAAGAAACTAATTCAGAATCCAGAAATCCAAATTTCTGCCCTGAGACTGCAACTAACTAGCTACTTCTCTGAGCCCGAGATTCTGTCCCTATTGAGAATTTGGGTGGCAGCTGTACCAATGCTTAGAAAAGAAAAAATAATTATGTAAATGGAAGAAATAGTATTTTCTTTGCAAGTCTCTAATGAATCAATTTAGGAAGTAGCTGTCAAGAAAAGATATAAACACTTACTATATATTTTAGCAATACTCACAATTACTTTTACTTCATTCCAGGAGAATTAAACTATCCTAAAAACAAGGTAAAGTTATCAAAGCTTTACAATATCTTCACATGAGGAATTAAGGAGAAAATTATTCATGAGCCTAGTCATAACTGCAGGGCCAGAAAGAACCTGTGAGGTGCAGACAGTGAGGGGTGGACAGTGAGACAATATTGGGTGAAGCAGTTTTAAATAGTGCCCAGTAATACAGTTGCCCTTACTAAGAAGCCTGGATTAAGTATTTGGAAGGTTCGGTATTTGACAAATTTTATATAATTATGTCCAATAATCTTTTATGTTCCTAGCTAGAAAACTAGCCTTTACGTAAACATCCGAACCATTTGAAATCACATCTTACAAGACTCAAACATAAAAAGGATGCGTTGTTCTTGCAAGCTACAGCCAAATAAGATACTAAGAGTATCCTCAATCTAGGAACGGCAGAACTCTGAAAAATGCACCCCTGGGAGGAACGGTCATCCACTGGGAGGGAGATCTGAAGCTGCGTAAGTATTCGCGAACACTGGTTGGGAGTGGCAAGGCACATGCATCTGATGCATTTTCAGCCTTGCTCTACACAGGCTGTAATCTGCAAAACTCCTGTGGGGGTGAGTACCAGTACCAGTACTGAGACAACCTGAAGACGCCAGCCTACGCACCACCTGACTGTGGAGTGGTCCGGGCGCAAGCACCAGGAGGGCTGCACAACACACACGGAGTCCTTCGCACCTGGCCAGCCCTCTCCGCAGCGGCAGCGAGGGGTAGGGTGCCTAGCAGAGAGAGGACTAAGGCAGGAGGCCCGATTAAAGAACACTCAGAGTGATGGGGAGACTACCCACCACCCTCCTCAACCACCCTCACCTCCACGCTCTGTTCATCCATTGCATTCGACTCTCGGGGGGGCCGTCGGAGACCCGCAGAGTCCGTAGTCTGATCTATTAGGCTCCGGACTGAGGTCGCCAGGTCAAATCGCCGCAGAGAACAGCCCGGTGCCCACCTCAGGAGGCTCCAACGACCGCCCCACCTGCACTCCCCATGGCTTCGGGTCCAGAATCAGCTAGCCCCACTTCGCCATTTTTATCCCCGCGCCCGCCCCAGGGCACCGTGGGGGGGCGAGCGGTGGCCCAAGCTCCTTTCTCCCGGCTCAAGCCCCCGTCAGCGACCGCGAGGCAGCCTCGGCCCACGTGACGAGGGCGGGCGCGAACGTATCTAACCGCTGCTGGAGCCCCGCGGCACTCGTCTTCTGCGAAGAAGGCGCGGCAGGAACCCACCAACACCAACGGTAACCAGGGCAGCTGCAGACGCGGCGCCGCGGCAAGCGCCGGCACGCATGCGCGCGGGACGCTGCGTTCGGGGGACAGGGCGGGGAGAGGCGGGAACCGAGTTCCCGCGGTGCGGGGGGCGCCGACGAGATTTGCAAGCTCGCCGCCGCGTGGTTGCGTGCGTTCGATCCCGGGCTAACGCAGGCGGCGGAGCGCACGGCGCCTCGCTGCGCCCCGCCCTCCACCGGTCTCAAACTTTTGCGCGCCAAAATGGAGCCACCGGAATTGCTTGTGGAAATGTAGAAAACGAGAACTCCGGAGCCACACCCCTTAGGTGTTTGGACTCCGTGATTCCAGGGCGGCGCCCCTCGAAATCCGCGTTTTCAACCACTCTAGCTGACTAGGCGGCAGGCGACCTGTGGCCGGCCCTTTGAGAAACTGGCAGAGGCTTCCTAACTAGGGGTCCTTTCTCTGAGAGGAAGCTCAGTCTCAGGTTTTTAAGACTTCCGCCGCACCCATCAAAGCAAAACTCCAGGTCACGAAGGTTACAGCGGTGGTTTATTTGGGGGTGGGAGGACAGAACCAGATTGTGTAGACGTTAGACACCACCCCACATCCCACCCGACCCTGCATTTATTGCCACTTGAGGTGTGCTGTTGCTTTGAGATGATGGAAGGTGCAAAAGGGTATCAGCTGTGTTCAGCTTTCCTATATTGGCGGCTGCTTTCTACAATTTTCTAGCATAACAGGTGTTCAACTATTTGCAGGAATTGAAGATGTGAGATATAGGGTGTGCATCAAACTCTTCATTTGAATTTAATTTTTTCTTTCCTGGTGGGTTGCCAACTATTACACTTAGCCTAACACTGTATTCAGATGTAGATAATTAATAACCGAAAAGTTCTTCAATATCAAGGCATTTGGACTTCCATTTATAAGTAGTGGGCAACATTTTTAATTACATGAGCGATGGGCAAAGATATAATTTAGGAGTCTCCTGGGCAGACTTTTACAGGGCAAGGGCTACCCAAGTGTTGGGTCCACTATTTTATTGTTCAGGTGGTCACTCCAAAATTGATTCATGGTTCTACACTAGGCAGCGATCAACGTCTTGCCCAGCCCTAATTTAGAAAGATTGATCTGTGACTGAAATATTGTTTCAGCAAATATTATTCATGGATAGGAATTTCCTTAATATTAGTTGCCTGAGTACATAAGAAAATTATGATGTGACTCTTTTTCTGTAATTTAAAAAGGGGAGGGGAGCAGGGACGGCTCAGTGGATTAAGCACTCACTTTGCAGCCCTGGGGACTGAGGATCGAATCCTGACCTGGACCCATATGCTGAACTGGGGTGAGCTTCCCATGCTGGAGGCCCACAGTTCAGTTCTCACCGGGGTGAGATCCTGGCCTCAAGCCCACTTGTGGAATTAAACTGTGTGGAAAAACCAATAATATGCAACTATGGAGACTGTTCTGGGCCCTCCCCCTTCTCTCTGTGTCAAAAAAAAATTAAAAGATGGGGCTTTCTATTCTTGAAATACTCAATCCAGACAGGACAATTTTGACATGCAGCTTTCCCAACCGTTTGTCATCTATTTTTTTTTTTTTATATCTTTTTTTATATTTTATAGAGAGTATTTTATCTTCAGTGCATATTTATTTCTATTTTACTTTTGACATAGAGAGAGAGACAGAAACAGCTAGAGAACCGAACTGTGGGAACTCCCCAGTTCAGCACGTGGGCCCTGCCTGGGCCGGAGCCGGGATTCGATCCTCGGTCCTCGGGGCCTCAAAGCGAGCGCTCAACCCGCTGAGCCGTCCCGGCTTTTCCCTTGTCATCTATTTTAAGTTTGTAAATTGACAAATACATGATCACAACAAATTTTTTAAATTAAGGTATAATTCTATAACCTTATAGAACTAACATTTGATGCATTTTTCCTGGTCTTTTCAATGCCTCATTTTCATTAATATGGAAATATAATTTATTGAAGGATTAAATTTCAAACCCAAACACCATCTCATGCTTCCAACTGTCCTGGCACATAGAAAAGAATTGCTCAGGGTTATACAGCTAGAATTTAAGACCTGCTATTTACATCTCATTTATGACATAAAAGCCCAATCTTAACTGCAAAACTTCAACATCTACTTACCCTCCCTCCCATTTAGCATAACTTCAGCATTCTCTAGAACATTAATAATATATTGGCTATTTGACTTCTTATTGCAGATACTCAATGACTCACTTTCCTATTTACCTGCCATTAGCCAGGTCTATGTGTAGTACTATTATAAACAACCCCATGATTAACATTAATGGTTAACATTTGTATCAAGATTTGGCCCTATTTTGGACAATTACCTTATTGTCAAGTTATTTAACACGTTAAGCACCATGTCAGTCACTGGTGACCGACACTGAATTTTCCGTTCAGACCGTGTCAGTCACCGGTGACCGACAGTATACTTTTTCGTGCAGGCCGCAGTATTGTATGTTAAATGGCAATATAAAATTTAAAAAATTACATTCTAGTAATAAATTTTAAATAAGTAAGATGTCCCGCTTGTCTTTCCATTTTAAAATGGTTATTCTTTTTTTGTTTTTCTTTGCTATAATTTCTCCCCGTTTACGGGACATTTTCACGTTCATGGGTAAAGAAAAATCTTTTTCTGCACTGGAACAAGAATCAGACAACTGACTGAATATAAAGCATTTCTAAAATAATACATTGTACAAATTGCGGTAAATAATAAATATTCACCCAGTAAATATATTCTATATATAAACATTCAGCCTTATCGCAACCTACACAGATCTCCGGTCGCCAGCATTTTGGTGAAATCTGATATAACGGGCCAAGCGGTAAGCAAGACAAAATAGCCTGGGTGTTTAACGTGTTAAAAATAAATAAAAACACAAACACCTGGTAAGAAGCAGTTGCTAGAGCTCTTCCGATTTCAATTTCTTAACTTTTACATAGAATGAACAATTATAGTAACACAGGCTGGAAAACAAAGGTAATATTGAAATACAACAGGGACATTCTAAAATAGCATTTGAAAGCAGAGCTCAGTTCATGCTGCTTGCTCAACATTAGCAGGCAGAAGGAATAGGAAAATAAATAAAAGTGAGGCTGTCACAGAAAAACCAGCTCATTACAAAGGTTCAGTTTTATGGGAGACTATAGGTCACATCCAATCTCACCAATGTGACATCTGCAATCAAAATGTTCAAAAACAAAATTCTGTACATATATATTATACAAATGTTTTTCTATTTTTTTTAAAGGTTTAATTTTTATTGTTTTAGAGAAGATGAGAGAAAGAGAGAAGTGAGGAGGGCCCAGAGCAGTTTCCATAGTTGTACATCATTAATTGTGACATGGCTCCGTTCCACACAGGTGGATGTGGGACAGTGCAGGGCAGTAACAGAATGGGGCCTCCCACATGAGAGGTGAGAACTTTCACTACTGTGCCATCCGGGCAGTCACCAGCTGCACCACAGTTCAGCATGTGGGTTTGCACAGGCTGGGGCTGGGAATTGAATCCCAGACCTCGAGATTGTGAGGCAAGTGCTCAACTGTTAAGCTATCTCAATATCCATTTTTCTATCCTTTAATTTCCAAAGCATGCTCACTCATACTTGACTGATAGTACATGAATATTCTTTTCACACTAGTAGTACAGGGTATCTTTGTTATCCAAATTGTACAAAAACAAATGCAAAATAGTGTTAAAAGACTTTCTTGCCAAAAATTACAAGACTAAGGGTGTGTGCCTATATATTTTACATCTCTTTATTCCCATTCCATCCTTTTGACTGGAAATTCATATATTTGCCCTTCTTCTTATATTCCCCTCTTGTGAAAGGTATCACTACCTAGTCACCAGTCCATATCTCCTTCACCATACCCCACACCTCTAGTCATCAAGTGCTAATAATAAGGCATCTTCCTAAATCTTTCTGGAATTGATCTCTTCCCTATTAGAGTTTTCTTTTGCATGTCCATTTCTTCATAAGTCTGACATGTGAGTTTTTAATTGCTGTGTTGCAGTTTTCTCTTCTGCAGTCAGTGGTGACAGCTAGAAAACAAATGACAAAGTTTTTATTTCAAAAACCTGTAAAGGCATCAACTATAATTAAAAAACAAAAAACTTTAAAGATTTAAATTAATTTAGTTAACTTCTACTTTGCCACACCAATAATGTTTCCATAAGCCCATACCATGTATGTGATCACAAATTTAGGAAAGCAGGGGGAAAATATAGAGATTTGGCTATCTATAATATACACAAAGTAGTTAGTTTGAGCTTCCAAAGAACTTGCAATTAAGCTGAAGAAACAAGACCAAGAATCAAACAATTTAAGGACTGTAATTGAAAAGAACCAAAGAAGTCATATTTGAATGTCATATTCTAAATGTATTTTGAAAAAGAACTGAAACAAAAATAGTCTAGAAGTTCCCTCAGAAGTAGAGATTTGGGCTATATTGTGAAGGATAACTAAGCTGCTTTTTAGCTGCAAATAACAGAAACACATTGCAAAATCGATAAATAATTATCATTATTTATCATTGCACAATAAATACAGTTATCATTACACAATAAAGAAGAAGGGCAGACTTCTGAGCTGATCTATTCAGCTGTTCAAGAATGTAAGGACTTGGGGAAGCCGGGATGGCTCAGTGGGTTAGGCGCTCACTTTGCAGCCCTGGGGACCGAGGATCAAATCCCGGCCGCGGCCCATGTGGACCCATATGCTGAACTGGGGAGTGCCCCCAGTTCAGTTCTCACCAGGGTGAGACCGTGGCCCAGTTTCTGCCCTGTGCAGCCCCGTCCACCTGTGGAATGAAACTATGTGGAAAAACCAATGATGTGCAACTATGGAGACTGTTCTGGGCCCTCCCCCTTCTGTCTGTCTATGACTCTGTATCTCTGTCTCTCTCTGTCAAAAACAATAAATAAATCTTAAAAAATTTAAAAAAATTTGGGAGGGCCGGGACGGCTCAGCGGGTTGAGCGCTCGCTTTGAGGCCACGGGGACCGGGGATCGAGTCCCGGCTCCAGCCCAGGCAGGACCCACGTGCTGAACTGGGGAGTTCCCATAGTTCGGTTCTCTGGCTGTCTCTGTCTCTGTCTCTCTCTCTATCTGTCAAGAGTAAAATAGAAATAAATATGCACTGAAGACAAAAAGATAATTTCTCTCTATAAATGTGAAAAGATAAAAAAAAAAAAAAAAGAATCTATTAAAAAATTTTAAAAAATTTAAAAAAAAAGAATGTAAGGACTCAGTTTTTTCCATCTCACGGCTCTCATATCCTTGATGTTGACTTTATCCGTAAGCTGGCAGGAAAATGGCTCTAGCAATGCTAGGCATCAAATCTATACAAAATGTTTAGAAGAAAAGTTTTCTATTTCTAGGGATCTCTCAGAAGTGAGGAAACTTCCTAATTTCCTACTTCACATGTCTTTTGGGTTACAAACCCATTCCTGAACCAAGGTTAGTTAAAGGAAAATACATTCCCCTTAACAATCAGGTACACCCCCAAGTGAGGATAGTGCCAAGTGCCAACTTTACCTCAGGCACGAGGCTGTGAGGGACAGCACACAATGCAAAAAGTCAATACTTTGCTTGGCAGGAAAGGACAACTGATGCTGAGAAAATACAAGCAAACAGTATCCATGAAAGCAGGTAGGAGCAAAAACAAAGGGAAGAGAAGCTAAAGGTAAATTGTAAAGGATTTTCACAGAGCACCAACAAACAGGCTAGCTGAAACAAAAGGTTACATGGAGAAGCAATAGGGGATGCAACCTGAAGAATTACTCAAATAGTTACAAATCTGCCTAACTACAGAGGGTGCAAAAAAAAAAAAAAATACATATATACACACACACATTTTAAAAAGGAAAATACTATTAAAATTCTTATATACTGACAAAAGATGAATATGTCACATTTGACTTCTGCAATTACAAGAGGTGCTGAAAGTAGTTACTATCAGTGTCCAGACACTTCTGATTACAGCAAACTACTGCTTGAGCAATGCGCTTGAGCAACGCTGACCAAAGAGTCCACTTGCATTGCTATGCATGATGTTTCAATTTACTATGCATCTCAGACCAATGATGAATAAGTCCCATTCATTGCTAAGTGTGTTGGAAGTTCTGTTGCATACTCACTCCTCCATTGTCATTGTACTTCTACAACATTCTTGAATTTCAAATACCACTTCAAAATGAATGGTCTTATGCTCCTCCAAAAACTGTGCTTCCGCCATTTTCTTTGACTGTCCTGCCTGTCACATGGTGACACTAGCATTCATTTGATTAACGCCATCTTTTGAGCAAGTGCCATACTACACATTGCTGCCATAATCCAATTCAACTTTGGAAAGTAATAAAGATAACATCTCTTGAAAATATGTATACATTTTTTTGGCATCCCCAGTTTATACAGTAGTCCTAAGACACGCTCCAAGACCTCCAGTGGATGACTGAAACTGTGGATAGTACTGAACCCTATATATGCTGTAATATGGTTTTTCCTATACATACATACCTATGATATCATACCTATGATAAAGTTTAATTTACAAACTAGGCACAGTAAGAGATTAACAACTAATAAAGAGAATTATAGCCATATGCTATAATAACAGTGTGAATGTGGTCTCTCTCTTAAAATATCTTGTACTCACCTTTCACTTCAAGGAAGCGCTTTAGAATTGCCAGCATCCGTACTCTAGCCCAGCATCACTACTGCTCTGCTTTGGGACCATTATTAAGTAAATTACAACTAACTGAACACAAGCACTGCAATCCTGTGACAGTCAATCTATAACTGAATATCCATTTAATATTTTTGGACCATGGGTAACTGAAACTGAAGAAAGCAAAACCACCGATAATGGGGGAGTACTATAGGTCATCTCTAGAGACACTGACAAATCTATAACACATCACAGTACAGAAGCAGAATCTAAAGGGCAGTGCTATCCAATAGAACTTTGTGTGATGCTAGAAATAGTCTATATCTGTCCAATCAGTAGATGAAGAACTAAAGTTTTATTTTATTTCATTGCTTCAATTTTAATTTCTATAGCCATATTTGGCTATTGGACAATATGGCTGGTTCAGCTAATCAAGCCAACATTTGCTTAAAATTCACATTGATTAAATGAAAAGCAGTCATATACCTTACTACAACCCAAACACTTACAGAACTTCCCTCTTCTATCTCAAAAACAGGAAATGATATTATTCTAACTAGACTTTGTTCTCCATGAATCCACATTGCTCCTTGTGATCACTGTTCATGAGATTTCAGATCATCTGTTTAATCTTCAAAGATTTTTTCTACAACTCAACCAATTTAAGATTTACAGGAATTTTTCTTAGTAGAAATGTTTTGGAGCATCATGGAATACCATATATTCAATTTTTAATGCTTTTTTAATATTAGGGGAAGATGGGATGGCTCAGCTGGTTAAGTACCACTTGCTTTGCAGCCCCAGGACCAGAGGATCAAATCCCGGCCCCAGTCCTTGCATACCCATATGCTGAACTGGGGTGTATTTCCCATGCAGGAAGTCCCCAGTTCAGTTCTCGCCACCCAATTTGGCCCCTGGCTCAAGGGGGGTGCCCAGTTCCTGCCCTGCAAAACCATTTCAAAAACTGATGACGTACAACTATGGAGACTGCTCTGGGCCCTCCCCTTTCTCTCTGTCACTGTCAAAGACAATAAAATGAATCTTTAAAAAAAATTTTCTGGGGAAGCTGGGATGGCTCAGTGGGTTAAGCGCTCACTTTACAGTGCTGGGGACCAAGGATCGAATCCCAGCCCTGGCCTGTGCCAACCCATGTGCTGAGCTGGGGAGTTCCCCCAGTTCAGTTCAGTTCTCTCTCTCTCTCTCTCTTTCTCTCTCTCTCTCTCTCTGTCAAAAAAAAAAAATTAAATGCAAAAAAAAAATTTTTATTTATTGCTATATTGGGGGCTATTTTGCTATTTTTTTATTTTAGTACAAGTTTGTTTAGTCTTTTTTTTCTTTTGGTGGTCACCTACATAATTAAGTAATTTAAACCTCAATATCTTAATATCAACTAAAAAGATGAGGAAATTAATGTGTATTTCCTTCCTTCCACCTCCTTTTCTGTTCTTATCTCTGTATTCATTTTTTATTATTTTCAATTCGAGTGCTTTTTAAATATTCTCAATTCAAATATATTTTCTATTTCTCCAAATGAAAAATAACTTGCCTTAACAAACAATATAAGATAATACCTGGACAGTTTTACTTCTGTTATCTATAAACAAAGCATCATTTGCCTTAAGCAGCCTTATTGCTTTCTTGTTCTTCATGTTCCCAAAATAATTTTTTTTAAGTATATTTTATTTATTTATTTATTTTTGACAGAGAGAGAGAGAGAGAGAGAGAGAGAGACAGACAGACAGACAGACAGACAGACAGAGACAGAGAGAGAACTGAACTGGGGGAGCTCCCAGTTCAGCATATGGTTCCGCACGGGCCGGGGCCGGGATTCGATCCTCGGTCCCCGGCGCTGCAAAGTGAGCTCTTAACCCACTGAGCCATCCCGGCTTCCCTCCCAAAATAATTTTAAAGGCCCTTTGGTTTCTTTAAATTTAAGAGGCCTCAACTCAGTCTAGACTTTGGCTTTCCTTAGTATTCTCACAGCTATGCCAATATCACTAAAATATCCCTTTCTATAAAGATTTATTTATTTTTTATTGGTTTTGACAGAGAGAGAGAGAGACAGAGACAGAGAGAAGGGGGAGGGCCCAGGGCAGTCTCCATAGTTGTAAAGATACATCGTTGGTTTTTCCACATAGTTTCATTCCACAGGTGGGCGCGGGGCTGCACAGGGCAGGAACTGGGCCGGGGTCTCGCCCCGGTGAGAACCGAACTGGGGGCACTCCCCAGTTCAGCATATGGTTCCGCACAGGCCAGGACCGGGATTCGATCCTCGGTCCCCAGGGCTGCAAAGCAAGCGCTTAACCCACTGAGCCATATGGCTTCCCCTTCTTCCACTTTTTTTTTTTTTAAAGATTTATTTTATTGATTTTTTTTTAAGTTTTATTTATTTATTTTATTAATTTTTTGACAAAGAGAGATACAGAGACAGAGACAGAGAGAGAACTGAACTGGGGGCACTCCCCAGTTCAGCATATGGTTCTGCACGGGCCGGGGCCGGGACTCGATCCCCGGTCCCCGGCGCTACAAAGCGAGCGCCCAACCCACTGAGCCATCCCGGCTTCCCCCTTATTGATTTTTGCCAGAGAGAAACAGAGACAGAGAGAGACAGAGAGAAGGGGGAAGGCCCAGAGTAGTCTCCATAGTTGACATTAGTTTTTCCATATAGTTTCACTCCACAGGTGGGCATAGGGCTGTGCAGGGCAGGAACTGGGCCCAGATAGGTCCAAGCAAGAACTGAACTGGGGCACACCCCAGTTCAGCATGTGGGTCTGCATGGGCCGGGACCGGGATTCTATCCTCGGTCCCCAGGGCTTCAAAGCAAGCGCTTAACCTGCTGAGCCATCCCAGCTTTCCCTTCTTCCATATTTTGATCACAAAAATTTTCTCTGAACTTGCTACTACTATCTTATTTGTAAACTAGTAGGTATAAAGCCCAGTTATCCAACATTTCCCAACTTGGCCATTACTGATTCTAAAATATTTCCTTTTTCAAGGTTTATAACTACCTTTCAAGTTGTTCTCATTGTTTGTCATCATCTGATCCAAAGTGAAATTCCCTTACCTTAAATCTACTTTTGATATAATTATTGCTCATTGTAGGTACTTCCTTTAACTGCATTAAGACCTTTACAGATATTCAGATGATTGAAATTCCTTATCACTATCATAACTATTTTTCTGCACCATTATGTATTCTCAGTCAGAAATACACTATTTAATGGATCCAATAGAAACAATTTTTAGTAAATATTTAAAATATTTTTCTCTGTTCACTCATTCAAATTTATTCTGTGCTTCAATAAATTTATGGATTTCTACACACATATGTCGATATGCACATCCAGAACTAAACTTAATCTCTCTTCAAGATTTGTTCCGTTGGGGAAGCCGGATGGCTTACTAGATTGAGCGCTCATCTTGCAGCCCTGGGGATCCAAGGATCGTATCCCGGACCTAGCCCATGAAGACCCATGTGCTGGACTGGGGTATGCCCCCAGTTTGGTTCTCACCGGGGCCAGCTTCCCAGCCTCCCAGTTCTCATGCCAGTTCAGCTCCCGCCCTTGGGCGCACTTCCCATGTAGGAGGTCCCCAGCTCACAGGGGTGC
>PVKE010005369.1:0-59301 GCA_004027555.1 Craseonycteris thonglongyai
TTCCAGCGTATAAGACGACCGGGCGTATAAGACGACCCCCTAATTTTACAGTTAAAACATAGGTTTAGGCCTATATTCGCTGTATAAGACTACAGCCTCGGAAGTGGGGGGTAGTCTTATACAGCGAATATAGGCCTAAACCTATGTTTTAACTGTAAAATTAGGGGGTCGTCTTATACGCCCGGTCGTCTTATATGCCATACAAGGCTGACCTTGATTGATAATGGTGAGACATTGGAGTTTAAATGGAGGTGACGGTATCATAGTTAAGTTGTTCTAGAGACTGAGACCTAGATGAAAATAAAAGCGGACCTGCTTTTCTGCTTCAGCATGATCACATGCAGGGTTCAGACTGTTTGGGTCTGAAACACAGAATACATTAACCTAGAAAGTTGGTTCTTGTTTGAGGACTAGGTTAGAAGCCCTGAATGTGTCTGCCTAGACTGGGTGGATGGCCAGCATGGAACTTTGTCATGTAGAGACCCAAGTTTTTCAGAAGCTAGCTATCAGCAGTCCTAGTTGTATTATCTTGAGCCCCAGTCACCAGGCAAGCAAAAGAATACCCAGCCCTGCTCCAGGGCACACAAGCTTCTCCCCACACGATGACCTCAAAATCCTAGAAGTAGCAAAGAGAGCTTAGGGACTCTCTTCTGTTGGTAACAGCTGTTGTGTTCAAGAAATTTGGGTTAACAGAAAGTGTAGGCATACCTCAGAGATATTGCAGGTTTGGTTCCAGATCCCTGTGGTAAGCTGAGTATCTCAATAAAGTGATTAGTAATTTTTTGCTTGTGGAAGGTCTTGCCTTCAGTTTGTAAAACAATGCAGTACCTGTGAAGCACAATAAAGTGAAGTTTAATCAAATGAGATATGCCTATACTTCATGACTTCTGTCTGCCTGGCTGTATAAATCTATTCATCATCCTGCAAGCACTTACTGAGTACCCACAAGGGAATGAATGGTAGGGACAGTGAGAGCAAGAGAGAGCTAGGTTTTGCCCTCATAGCGCTTCCATTCTAGCAAGAGAAGCAGTGAATTTGACAAGCAAGGACAAAAAAGTATAATGAGGAAAGGACTGTAGAAGCACATATTACCTGACCTAATGAGGGGATGGGGTGAATACCAACTTTGTAAATGTCACTTTGGGGAGCTTTGAGACAGTTCACAGGTCTATACCTTGAGTCCTTTCCTCTTTTCATGGACCTGGCAAGCTTAGCATAGAACAAGGAAGTGAGTAAATTTAGTTGTTTTTGCTCAGTCAGCCCAAGTTGTATGTTTCTGTTGTTTTTGTTGTCCCAGGCAGGGACACCGTGTGTCACAGGGCCCTCCGGAGCAGATGTCGATCTCTGTGTCGGTGGTCAGGGGCCGACCAACCCTGGACCCTCAGGCTGTAACCATGCTGTAGTGTGTGTAAACATCCTACACTCTCAGCTGTGAGCTCAAGGTGGCTGGGAGAGGGCTGTTTACTCCTTCTGCCATGGAAAACGTCAGCTGAAGAAGGAACGGTGTCTTCACCCGGCAGATCGGACAGCATGCAACCTCCCTAGTCAGCCAAGGCAGCACCCCAGCGGAGAGCTGTCCCTCAGGCCCCCTGGGTTGCGCTTCTGTGGCTAAGTACAACCAGAACCAGATATGACACTGGATACATGTGGCCCTCAAGTGACCACGGAACTCTCAACATGCTGTGAAAAACTGGGCACTTGCCTACTGGTGCTCTTGATCCTAACATTTGATTCTGAAATGTCAACACAGGGAAAGCCTTCTCTCCATTTCCCCTGCTCTGTCTCTCCTGAGGTGATGGGAACAAAATAAGGAGAGTGCTGCCTATGTGGAAGATTGGGAGCCGGCCTACAAGCATGACATTTAGTGCTCAATTAGCACCGTTCTCAGATCATAGGCCTTGACAGCATTTACTGACATGCACTGCTGGTGCGTGGTTTTCAGTTATGGTAATTATTTGCCCATTTGCAACTCATCACACAATGGGTGATTACTCTGGAAATTGGCTGTATGTTTTGTGAAGCCTATGGAATCTGTTATTTTTAGTTTGATTTAGCACGACTGGTCTCTTCGAATTCTACTTTCCGTTGGCTTCAAATGTGGAGAGCTCAGCATTCAGCAGGCAACTGCACAGAACCCGTTTGGGGGAAGAATGGAAATTCACTCTGGCGGCTGCTGAGTCAGTTCTTTTCCTCTTAACCTCCCTCTCCTTCTACCCCACAGGAGGAGGTGCGCCAGTCTGTGACTCCTGCCGAGCCCGTCCAGTACTACTTCACGCTAGCTCAGCAGCCCACCGCTGTCCAGGTCCAGGGGCAGCAGCAAGGCCAGCAGACCACCAGCTCCACAACCACCATCCAGCCTGGGCAGATCATCATTGCACAGCCTCAGCAGGGCCAGGTCTGTCAGCTGCAGAGGGTGCCTGCCCAGCAAGATGCAACCTCTGAGGTGTGGGACGGCGAAAGTTTAACACAGGCAGACAGGCACTCAGACTGTGATAGAGCACTGACTTTGAAGTCTGGCAACCTGGGCTTACCCCCAGATGTAGTCACTGGGTGACATGTCATCCTATCTCTGTAGGTCCTGGTTTCCTCATGAGTCAAATGAGGAAAATATAGTGGACAAGATGTTCTCCAGGATCCCTATGAGTTCAAAAATTTTAGAAGGAAAAAAATCTGTGTAGTGTCCCCATGAAGAGTAGCAGCATCTCTGTAGAAGGTATTTTAAGTAGACTCCATGCCTATTGTGTGTGTTCTACATAGGAATTCTAATTTGTACCCTAAGGGGGAGATAGAGCATTACTGCCACCTTGCATGCCTCTCCTCCCTTCTCCCCACCATTTCTCTGTCCTACAATATTGATATCGAGCTACCTTCTCTTTTTACAATAATAATCAGAAGGTCTCTCCCCAACACAATTGTTCTGAGAGCAGTAGCAGCCACATTTATTGGGGATCATGAGAGGCTGCAGCGAACTCCGTTCACTGAGCTCTGAATCCACATTTTCTGTTGGTCATTACTTTTCATCAAACGTTGATCATCCTCTGTGGATAAAGTTCTACACTATGTGTTGGGGATACAAGCATGAATAAAACAGTCCTTGTTTTTAAGAATTCACCATCTAGTTGGGGCTACAAATACTTAAAGATTATACTATCTTGTGGGAAGTGTAAGATGTTCTTAGGATTGTGTAGAGGGTATTAAGGGAGCATATCAAAAGGGGTACCTAACAAAGGTGTGAGGGAAGTGGTAGAGAGGATGTCAGGGAAGGTTCCCTGAAGGGAATGAGTCTTAGAGGGAATAATGGAAGTGAGTCGAGATGGGGAGGAGGGCTTTCCCAGTCGAGGGCTCAGCACAAGCCAAGGCCTGGACGTGAGCGTGCATTCCGCACAGGGAGACTTCTAGGCAAGTCTGAAAAGATAGGCTGAGGACACATCCTAGACAGCCTGTGTATTCAGGTGAGGAGTTGGTTAGCCTTGAAGAAAAATAAATGGGGACAGAGGTAGATTTAAATATTCATTATGATTTTAGAATTTATGCCCTGGTTCATTTTTTTTTATCCATATAACAAATTTATTGAGTGCTTGGTCTTTGCCAGACACCAAGTTAGCTAGGCAGGAGGGGTTCAAAGATGATTGCAGCCCAGGACCTGCCTCCAGGAGTTCACTGTACCATGATGCCTAGGGGACCTTCTTTGGCTCATGCTTGAGCCTCTGCAGTGGTGAGAGCTTTACCTGCCAAAGGCTTTATCCCTTTACAGAGAGGGCTTCAGGGGAGTCTGCCAAGGGCTGGCTCTAATTGGCTGATCATCCTGAGAAGCTCATGGCTGTTGTGCCCCGACAGCAGAGCATACCATTCGTGATTTGACAGCTGCCATGCTAACACAAGCCCTCATTTTCCTGAAATGATTTAGAAATACTTTGGAAATCCTCTCAGGAAAATTGAGTTGATAGAGTACAGTGATGAGTTGGCAGTATGCATTTTAGTCAGCAAGAATTTCATCTGTCCTCTTCTCTGCCACCCAGACTTGCTCAGGTTGGAGCTGATAAGGCTTGTGAGGATGGTGAAGTTGGTCCCTCCCAGCATCTTCCAGCTGGTGTTTCACTGTCTTGCTGGTTCAGGGTGGCCTTGTGCAATGTGACACCTCCCTGGACTTCTGTATAATGGTTATTTCAAGTTGACTTGTAGATATTCTCTGAAGGTCAGAATAAATATTAAAGTTGGAAGGAAAGCATATTTTGACAAAGTGAATCCTGTGTTTTCTGTCACAAAATTGAAAAGTTTTGTTCCTGGAAGTTTGGGAAATAGGCTGAGTTGAAAATTGTGGTGTGAGGACAGATGTTTCCTGTTTTCCTAGCCCATTGCATGTATGTTTACAGAGGTCCCTTTGTTGTTTCTTCCACTCCCTCCAATTTATAGTAATTTCTCCTTATCTTGTCATTCCTTGAATCGCAAATGTAGTTCCCAGAACAAATCTCCTTCCCTTGTAACTTTAGATACATAATAGACTTAAGCAGTCAGAATGTAAGAGCATCAGAATAGCAGTATCGATTGAATCCCATGATGCATAGAAACTCAGAGTCTTCTTATTGAAGAGGGGAGAGATATCCAAATCAGGGGCCTCGGGGTACAGGTATAGTTTAGCAGTCTCTATCCTCTTCTTAACCAGCCCCACCAGCACCCACCACCAGCACTACCAGCAGCAGCAGCACCACCACCAGATGACCGAGATAGGCTATAAAGGTCATATCTAGAGCTAAAGTTTAAGTTTTGAGGTTTGAAGAAATGACTGACTGACCCTTTTGGCAGTTTAAGTCTTTACCGTCTCAAAGGAGTGAGTTTCATAGGACTATAGTCCACTAAGTGTATGTGAGAGACATAGAATTTGTCAAGCCATATACATTGAACAGAAATTTCTTAAATAGGGATTCTATTTCTAGAAAGTTAAAATTCGTGGGAAAGCTGGGATGGCTCAGTGGGTTAAGCGCTCGCTTTGAAGCCTTGGGGACCGAGGATCGAATCCTGGCCCTGGCCCATACAGACCCACATGCTGAACTGTGCTGTGCCCCCAGTTCAGTTCTTGCCGGGACCTATGTGGGAGGCTCCCCGCCCAGTTCCTGCCCTGTGCAGCCCTATGCCTGCCTGTGGAGTGAAACTATATGGAAAACTAATGTCAACTATGGAGACTGCTCTGGGCCTTCTCCCTTCTCTCTGTCTGTTTCTCTCTGTCAAAAATCAATATTAAATCTTTAAAAAAAAAAATTCTTACTTTATTACATTCTGTTACTTGGGAGTACCTCAGTTAAGATCCTGGGCTTAACAGTGTCCGATGTGCAGTGTGTTAACCTGTTTGCCTCTCCCATGGAAGCCTTGCTGGTGTGGGCTGGAGTCACTCTGCACTTTATTCTCCTTCCAATGTCTTGTAAGCCTATGAAGGAGCCCAGAATCTTGAATTTAGTAAATTTATACAGACCCCACTTTCCCTTTAGTTTGCCCTCCAAATTTGTCTGCTCCAGACTTGGCTTTGCTCATCTCTCAGTGGAACTGTCTTGGGTGCTTTTGTTTCTTTTGTACCATATGTGCTTTATTACCATTGAAATGGCTGTGAAAAGTTGCAGCATTTCATTTGAAGCATAGAGATGTTTAGGGCCTAGATGTATATTCTGTACTATGAGTCTAAAAATCTTTTTGGCTTTCCCGTCTTTTAGAGAGTGACCACTTCAGCAGTGCTAGAGCCCAAAGTACTCTGTCAGCTGGTAATTATTGTTAGTGTTGGGATGGGTGCAGGTGTTCATGGAGAGGGTTTGCTCTCATTATGAGCCTCTTGGTAAGCCTGCTATCTGACCCTGAGCCAGAGCTCAGTCATCATTGTCATGACTCTTCTTTGCAGAGCACACCCGTGACCATGCAGGTTGGGGAAGGCCAGCAGGTGCAGATTGTCCAGGCGCAGCCACAGGGGCAGGCCCAGCAGGCGCAGAGCAGCACTGGACAGACCATGCAGGTGATGCAGCAGATCATCACGAACACGGGAGAGATCCAGCAGATCCCGGTAAGCCCTGTGCTGCTCAAGGCCTGCACGGCCCTGCTCAGCATTGCAACAGGGACTGCGTCACACAGCCACGTATCTTAATGTACGCACACATATTAAGACATTGTGTACACGTGCGCACACGTACATATTCTGTGTGTGTATGTATTTCACACACACATATAGGCACACATACGTGCATGCTTTTTTTTAAACCTGTGTTCCTGTTACCCAGACCACAACTGGCTTCGCTGTGTACTCACTGCTTTCCTTTAACTCAGGTTCAGGTTCGCCGCCATGGGGCACCTCCTCGTGATTTCCTCTCATTCCACCTACACAGAGAAATCGTTGTAACCACTAGTTCGTGCTGAGGCCCAAAGGCCCTGTGAGGCAGAGTCCTATTTTGATTAGCAGAGAACAAGAGGGCGGTGTATAGGGAAAGCCATAAATACACTTGTTGCATATTCATGAGTCAGTTCCCAGTGGCGCCTGCAGCAAAGTGTATTTTTGGCTTTCATTTAACTTAGCCATTCCTTCACTGTGGACTGCTGTTTCCTGTGTGCCTTGAGGGATTTCATTTTTCAGATTTGTTGGCCTTTTTACTTGTACTTGTTCTTTTGTAAAAAAAAAAAAAAAAATGTTCTTGTCTTAATTTAACACTTGCCATCTATACATTGGTCATCTTGCCACCAAAAAATATGGGAAGTGAGTAACATGGAACAGTCCTATTTCCTGCCCCATGTCCTTCTTATTGTAAATGAAATGTAGGCAGATACAGAAATTCACTTGGACTTGATTAACCACTTCCTCTCTGAAAAAAGCTCGACAAGTATCCTCAGTAATTTTTGGAAATGTTCTTATTAACAGAGTAATAGGCCAAGAGAAAGCTTAGGAAAGTGGAGCAGGTGTGTATCTCTCTCTGTTCCTTTCTTTTCCCACCCCACCCGACCCCACGCCTCATCTCACTGTTTCAGCCACCAACCCCAAGACCTCTCTGTTGAATGAGAAGAGTTCCTACTTTGCAGCAATTTTAACGCTAGTGTTTTTAGCCCCCTTGGACAGAGCTTTAGCACAGATTTGTTGAAAGAATTCAGGACCTGTCTTCACTGTTCTCAGATACCTTCTGTGGTAGTCTGCACTTCTAAACTCATCAGAGTGCTTGTAATAGTGATGACTTTCATGAAGGAAACTTTGCTGCTCTTTGGAAAGCCCAAGGAGTTAGGCTTATTTGCTCTGCAATTAATGTAAAAAAGCTGTGAGGATCCCCAGACCAGTTGTGGTAGAGAACTGAGGGACAGAGACTTATCACCAGATGTTCAAACCTAAACCTGAAAGAAGAGCTGCTTGCTTCTAAGAACTGCTTGGAACTATTTGGCTCACAGCTTTTCAGTCACATTTGAGTTTCTGCAGAGAGCTCTTCCCAGCTGGGAAATGGAAAATCCCTGTGGCCATCAGTATACCTGCTCCCATTCCTAGGACAAGGCTTTATTTTTTTCACCCTGTGTGCCTTGGACGGAGTTCTGGTGACTCCTGGGACCAGCTACCATCCATCTCAGCAGATGAGATCTCCCAAGCCTCCATCCAGCTGCCTTCATCCCCACAAGCATCTTAACATTGTTGCCTGGAAGCTGGCTCACGTGATTGTGGTGGGGAGGGGAGGCATTGCATCATAACCTCCCAGCAGCAACTTGGCATCTTGCCAGGAAATAAATGACTACAGGTCATACTATTATGCTGGATCTCCTTTGAACCAGATTCTTAACAGGTTAAGATTTTTTGTCCCTCCATCTTGCCTTAAGGGGACAATTCTGGAATGGCCTACAAAGAACGTCAGGATTAGTCTTTCTTGGTGGTTCTAGGCCTCTTTGAGGTTGGCAGTTTCAGAGAAGCAGTGTGATTTAGCACTGCGTGCAGGTATGCAGCTTTATCCTGTGGGCATTTTCCTCATAGAAGTACTAATAAAATTCCCTGCGATGACATTAGTTTTTGACTTCAATTGGAACATTTGCTCTGAGACAAAGAGGCGTGACTTGCCTGTGAGCCTCAAGAAGCTCACCCTTGAAACAAAAGCAGTCTGGGCAGCCAGGGAGGATAGTGTCTGGGCCCCCAGACAGAGACTAAATCTGCCAGTTTCCTGGAACCTCTTTCCTCCTCCCAAGTCCCGAGTGTGAATGTCTGCCATCCTTCTCTGCTGACTGAGCCATAGCTCCTCTTGTGTTGTAACTGCCTCGGTCCTTTCTTCATCTCCATGCTCAAAGCACTAAAAGTTGCATGGTACACTGAGCGTTAAGAGTCTGAGCTAAGGCTTTTATCACACAATTAAATGCAGCATGTGGTATTATTGTATTATCTGAGACTTAATCTTAAGCATGAGGGGACTCTAAGGTCATTTTTGTAGCTTTGGTTTCCCATGATGAGGTTTTCTGTGAAAGGTTTATTGATCCAGCTTCCCCTTGGGAGGTGTCTGGACAGAAGCTAGTGCTGAACACCAAGGATCCTAAAAGTCCCACAGATCCCCATTGGTCCTGGCTCTTGGGGACAGAGATAGTAGAGCAGGCCAGCTTTTTATTCCCAGATGTGCAGCACGGAGTTGGGCAGTACTAGGGCTGTGGTGCGTGTGGAGTGACGGCCATCTGCTTTGGGCTCCTGGCAGACACTGGAGCTCTTCTCAGTATTACATCAGCATTTCTGGGAACAGGGGTGGAGAAGTGTGGAGATGGAGGGGAGAAGGCCCACAGTGAAGGTACAGCATTCTGATCATGTCAGACAGCTTTTGGGATACAATTGTAAGATAAACCGAGCAAACAGCTAAGAACCAGTGAATGGTGAGGGTGTAGCCATGCCATTCTCACATATGTGACAAGCTGTTCTGTGTATTTTTTTCCAAAGTTTATTGTGTTGGTGTGACTTGTGGGGTGGGAATGATATGGTTTTGCTTGTTTTGATCTCTATTACAAAGGAATTTTTTAGGGTAGGCTTCTTTGTGGGAGGGCTCAGTGAGGTCATGACCAATCACCATCTCTGGTGATGAAAAGTTTGCCCGTTTGAGGTTGCACTCAATCTCCTGTGGTCTGTTTGCCCCTGCCCCAGGTGCAGCTGAACGCCGGCCAGCTGCAATATATTCGCCTAGCCCAGCCTGTATCAGGCACCCAGGTTGTGCAGGGACAGATCCAGACGCTTGCCACCAATGCTCAACAGGTATGTGCCCCAGAGATGCAGGGCTTCTGGCTGCAAAGGAGTGCTCGGCATACAACTCTGTCAGACCACCTTATCCTTCAGCAATAGTCACCTCCATGCCCTGCACATCTACTCTGCACCCCAAGAGACAAAGGGGTTTTTTTGAAGATTGTATTCAAAATGTGTCTCTTACCATCTTGTTCTCAAGGCACAAAGGTGTGCAAGGCAGGGAAGTTTCAGGATACTTGAAGAACGCCTGATATGGGTGCGCACGTGTCTGACTGGAGGAATCATTTTGACAGGTTGCTTCATTGTCAGGCTTAGTTTCCATCTTTAAAACTGAATAGCTGTTGTGTTCTGGCACCTCCTGTGCCCTTTGGAAAACTTACTTAGATTTTATACCTACCTCCTAATGCATCCCTACCCAGTGATTGCTCCCCTCATCTCCTCTCATGTCCTAGGATATGAAAGGCTGTGAGCCACAGGCACTGCGGGGGCTGCCTCCCTGGGCTTGGGGGTTGGGGGAACTTGTACATCATTTGCAGGAGATGGGGGGTGCCAGTCAAGGGAGTATTGTTAATGGATTCTCTTGCCTCAGACCCAGAAAAAGCAACAATCGTTTAAGAGCTGGACCTGTCTGGCCCATTTGCATTTCTGGTGATGTATCTATTGACAGTGGTGACAGAGCTGAATTTGTAGAGTAGGTCTCCAAAGATCTCATTTGGGTAAATAAGAGGAATGAGCCAAAAGCAAGACCTCCCAAGTTCCCTATAGTCTCTGGGATCTTTTCTTTTCTTTTCTTTTTTCTTTTTTTTTTTTTATTACTGTTACCTTCATTTTATTTTTTATTTCTTTATTTTTAATTACAGCTGACATTTAGTATTTTATATTAATTTCAGGTGTACAGCGTAGTGGTTAGACTTTTATATGAGGGCTGCCCAGAAAAACTCCAGCCATAAATGCCTCTATTTTTCATAATACATGGCTGAATACTTTCCAACAGCCCTCATATTAATTTACGAAGTGATTCCCCCAATTAGACTAGTGCCCACCTGGCACTACACATAATTATTACAATATTATGACTATACGAGGTCTGACAATTAAGTTCGGGAACTAGCCACTGTACTCTTACGTTGGCAGCACTGTACAAATAACTCAGTAAGGTTTCATAACCTTGGTATTTCCTGTCTTACAGTTGTGTTTGTATCAAAGTGCGGTGGTGTCTTGCTGAGTGGCATTCATTATTGTTGCATGTTTTTGTGTGCTGTTGCGAGAATGTCAGCTTGAATTAGAGCAATGAACAAACATTAAATTTCTTATTAAACTTGGCAAGAAGAGAAGTGAAATCAGGGACCTGTTAGTCCCAAGGTTATGGGGATAATGTCATGAAGAAAATGGCAGTGTACAAACGGATTGAACGTTTTTCTGAGGGTAGAGAAGTGTCACCAATGAAGAGAGGTCAGGGCAGCCAGTAATGAACAGAACTGATAAAAACATTGCAAAAATTTGTCGAATTATGTGTCAAAATCATCAGCTGACTGAGTAGCATAGCAGACTAAGTCAGCACCGATAGAGAAATGGGAAAATCTTAACTGAAAATCTTGTCATGAGAAAGGTATGTGTAAGAATGGTCCCAAAGGAGCTCACCAATGAACAAAAGCAAAGCAGAGTTGAAGTTTGCCAAGACCTTTGGAGAGGCAAGATGATGTTTTGGGCCATGTTATCACTGATGATGAAACATGGGCGTACCAATGTGAGCCTAAAACAGTGTCGAAAGTGCACCGTGGAAGTCAGCCAATTCTCCACAACCAAAAAAAGTTCCGTTAGTTCAGATTAAGAGTTAAAATAATGTTGCTAATTTTTGCTGATGTCGGAGGGATTGTTTATTATGAATTTGTACCAGCTAGACAAATAGTCAACCACATTGACTATTCGGAAGTTCCAAAAAGGCTACGTGAAAAAGTTAAGACAAAAATGACCTGAATTTTTCATCAGCAACTCATGTCTCTTGTGTCATGATAATGCACCAGCTCACATAATACTGTCTCTGAGGGAGTTTTTTAGCCAGTAAACACATAACTGTATTAAAGCACCCTCCCTACTCACCTCATCTAGCTTTTTTCTTTACCTGAAGATAAAGGAAATATTGAAGACATTTTGATGACTTTCAGGACATCAAGGGTAATAAACAGTGACTCTGATGGCCATTCCAGAATAAGAGTTCCAAAATTGCTTTGAAGGGTGAACTAGGTGCTGGTGTCAGTGCATAGCTTCCCAAGGGGAGTACTTTGGAGGTGACTGTAGTGATATTCAGCAATGAGGTATGTAGCAATTTTGCTAGGATGAGCTCATGAACTTCATTGTCAGATCTCATTCTCTGTGCTGTAACTTTACATCTCCTTAGCTGTTTTGTAACTACCAATTTGCACTTCTTTATACTTTCACCTTTTTCACACAACCCCCCAAACCTCCCTCCCATCTGGCAACCATCAGTTTGTTCTCTGTATCTATGAGTCTGTTTCTGTTTTGTCTCTGGGATCATTAAAAGGCTCACAGAAGGACTTGGGCTTTGCTGTAATTTCATTGGGGCTCACTGACAGAATCAGATCTCAAGACTAGTCACACCCTTGGGTATCCTTTCTTTTTTCAAAAGGATTCTAACTCGGGATCCAAAAACTTTATGGCATGGGGGTGAGGGGAAATGAGAAGGTAGAGTTTTGGACTCTCCAGAGGTCAGTTTTGGAACCAGAAACTAAAGCGAGAAAGTGGGGAGAGTTGAATGTACAGAGAGGAGGCAGAGAAGCAAGAAGAGGGCACGTGAGGGCAGCCAGAGTCTACATAACAACGGATTATAATTGTAACAGCTGGCATCCAAGTGCTCAGTGAATATTTGTTTTGGGTGAATGCTGAATAACTAATATGGAAATGAACTTAAAGGTAAATGAAATGTTCTTCTCAGCTAATGTGAAGGGTAATCCTGGTGGCCACGGCACACTTAACCTCATCAATGAGGAATATTTTCCATATGTCTTAGGGTCATTCATTTATTCTGCAGACATTTCTTAAATACCTCACACTGGGAGGTAAAGACAAAACTTAGTTCCTCCTCTCAAGCAGTTTACAGACTGGTAGGAGGAGAAAACCCAAAACTAGAAACAGTAGTAAGAAATCTTTATGAAGTCCTTTTACACCTGTCTGTTCTTGCTCCTTATAGCTTCATGGGTAGGCCTGATGGGTGGTTTTTGGCTGTTGTGAGGACACTTGAGAGGACAGTCCTTACCTTGCAGGTTGGCTGTAATGATTCCTGGAGATGGTTCACAGAGGACATTATTAGTCAAATGTTCCATAGGTACACGTATGCACATGAGCATGCTTCATTCTTTTTTCTAGTCTACCAAGCTGTCTCCAGTAGCTGGCATTCACTATAGAATGCAGTTCTGTATGTCAGTAAATTTTATTTAAAATTCACACGTGAGATCTTAAGTGCATGTGATAAATGCTTTCCTTGCTTCCCCGCTCCCTCCCCTTGCTTTTGGCCCAGAGGGCCGCACGTGGCCACTATCGGAAAAAGTACTTCATAGGTTTGCCACAAGGGCTTCTAGGGCCAAGGCCATCTGCTCGCCAGGGTGTTTCATATTCCAGTCAGATAATCTGGGTGATACGGGCTTGGTTTAGAGCCCACCTTCCGAGGATGAAAAGGACCACTTACTACTTTGCCCAGTGCTTTTTTGCAGTTTGTCTTGACTGACTGAAAGACTGAGGGCTTCTGCCTAAACCATAAGTGTTCTACCCTCTCATGCCAGCACCTGGAGGCTGGGCTTTTTGTTTGATTTGAGTCTTAGGCTGTGGAAAGAACTGGGGTAGGTGGTGGCAGGGAGTAGCTGGCCATTAAGAGAGATGATTGTAGTAGGTTGTATGGTACGTGTTCCAGAGTCCTCTTTATGGTGCCAGCTCTGAGTAGCCGTCAATGTGTGTGTGGGGGATGGGGGGGGGGTGGGCTTGCTCCCCTGCTACTAATCAAGTACCTGTTCTGTGCCAGGCCTCACTCTGGGCACTTTCTGTGCATTATCTCATGTTGATCTTCATGACCCTCTCCTGGGTGGAGGGCTGGTGTACCAGACCCTCCGGTTCACCTGCCTACTCTGCCATCTTGATTCCTACAGATCACACAGACAGAGGTCCAGCAAGGACAGCAGCAGTTCAGCCAGTTCACAGATGGACAGGTAGGATCCCCAGCCTGGGCAGGGGCAGAGGGTGAGAAGGTGGCAGGGGTGGGTAGTAGACGACATCTGTGGGTTTGGGTAGTTAGGGCAGCTGTCTCTCATCTTCTGTTAACAGTGAGTGGACAGAAATTGTGAAAACAAGTACAGTCTTTACATCAGGGTGCTTGTGCTTTAGGTTTATAGACTTGTGGGAGCTGAACATAATCTTAGCTGTGATACAGCCCGAACCCCCATTTTACAGATGAGTAAACAGCCCTAGGGATGGGAAGTGCCTTGTCCATGCTCACTCAGCTGTTCAGGACGAAGACAGTCTCCTGTTTCCTTCTCTAGGATTGGTTTTACTCTAAGCCCTGCTGCTTTTTAATAGTATGAATTCGTTGAAATGTAGAGAACATGTGATCTCTTAACCTCTCAGTACCTGGAATTCAGTAATTCTAAACCCATGCAAGGAAGTAATCTTCCCTTTCCCTCCACCTTTCCCCTCATACTATGGCCCCAGCCACCCCTGAGGACATGATAGGATGACATGCCCCGGCTTGTGTTCTCTGCTGCCCCGCAGGGAGAGCTGCGTCACCCACCTCTGGCTTCTGCTGGCACCAGAGCTGGGCTCACATGCCACGGCCCCTGTGGCAGGGGCTCTTAGCTTTGGGTTTCTTTGGGGGATACCTGAGAAACCAAATGTCCAGTTGGCCCTGACCTTCCATAGTAACTCCGTGAGCATCTTGTTCACTCCTCACGGGTCTTGGCTGTAGGAAGTGTGCAATCCCAGGCAACCTCCTCAGCAGGGCCCGTGTAGGAAAGGCAGGTTCTGTAGCCTCCACCTGGCTAATATCTGAGGACAGGAGGAGAGGGCAATCCTGCTGCCCCCCAGTGAGGATGACTGAGTTGGGGAAATGCTGACTTCCAAGCTGCTGGTACAGTGGTTCGAATTGCTTGTGTCTGTCACAGAGGAACAGTGTGCAGCAAGCTCAAGGCTCTGAGCTAACGGGAGAGGCAGAGCCCAGAGAAATGAAAGCCACAGGAAATGCAACTCCTTGTACCCCTTCCCTGCCCACTACACACACACCCTCACTCCATTCTGGTGCCTCCTGTGTCTGCTACTCCCACCCCCATCAGAGCTCCACCTCCCCCCCTGCCCCTGACGCCTTGCAGTGGGTGGTGGTGAGATGTCTGGGCCCCCCACCCAACTTGAGGCCCATAGGGAGCTGCATGCCCCTCTCCCAGGGGTGACCTCACTCTCTCCTCTCCACCCCTCGCAGCAGCTCTACCAGATCCAGCAAGTCACCATGCCTGCCGGCCAGGACCTTGCCCAGCCCATGTTCATCCAGTCAGCCAACCAGCCCTCCGACGGGCAGGCCCCTCAGGTGACCGGAGACTGAGGGCCTGAGCTGGCAAGGCCAAGGACACCCAACACGATTTTTGCCATACAGCCCCGGGCAGCGGGCTCAGCGTCCCTCCCCAGAGGACCGGCCGACCTCAGCGCCTCCTGCAGGATAGGATACTGGTGCACTACGCCCCACGCCTGGCGGTCAGGATTCTCCAACAAAAAGATGCAACCTTTTTTATTTCCTGGTTTTCCTTTTTTTTTTCTTTCTCCAAGGAATCAGTATTCAGTATGTTGAGCTGTGTATCCAATGCTATGAAATGAAAATATTAAATAACATATTTATGGCATTTTCTTGAAGAGTGTGGTTGAAGAAATATTTGTTTTCCTTTCTTTTGGTTCTTACTGCCACTTCTTTTTAGGAACAAATTTCCTCACAGGTGTATGTTATCTCCTAACTCTTGGCACAGCTGTTGCCCCACGACTTGCCACTTTGTTGTGCCCTCAGATTAAATTAGATGAATGTGTGTAGCTTCTTTTTTATTAGTGGTCCTCTCCCCTTGTCCCCACTCTTGCCCCTGCTCTTGCCCCAGAGCTTTGTGTATTTGCATCCAGAGGCCATGGAGACATTCCTTGCATTTAAGATAAACTCATTCGCCATGGAGAGTGGATGGTTTCATTCCCAAATCCTGTTCTCCCAGGGACCCAAGGAGACTAGATCTTCGTGCATTTACTCCCACCTTCATTTTTTATTTTATTTTTAAAATGCATTAAAAATTGTGCTGCTCTCCTTTGCTGCATGGACTTCAAACTGCATGACATGCAATAAATCTCGTTTTAGATAATTTAGAGTCTTAAGTTTCTGTGTCTGGGGGCATTCATGGGGCTACTTTCCTTGGGAAAGGCTTGGACAGGTTTGTTTGCCCTCTGGTTGGGTGTCTGAAGGCGGGAGACCCTTGTGAACAAAAGCTAAGGGAACTTATGCTATGGATCTGATTCAAATTGAGGTCTTTAGCTGATTTTACAAATGAATATCCATCAAAACTTGTTTGCCTGCCTGCCTTAGTTGTGTCCTGTTTGGTTGAGGGTCAAGAGAGCATCTGTCATGGAGAAAGCTTGTCTCTGTCCTTCAAACAAGGACCTGGGTAAATCCCTGCACATCTGCTTTGGCACAGGTTGGCACTCTTGAGTTGCTTGCTGTGGCCATGCCCAGTGGCATCTGCTATGGAGGCAGCCTAAGCCCCTTGTCAGTCAGCAGCTCAGAGGGGTCTACAGCCAGGTCCTGTGTCCGTTTGATGTGGAAACAATAGAACATTCCAGTTCATTGGCCATACGGACTGTAGTGAGCCATCTTCCTTATCTTCATGCCATTCTTTCAATTAGAGTGAGGCCTGTTAATCATGGGAAGATCAGAACTGGGTGCCGGGAAAAGTAGGAATCCTGGACATTAACATGCTATAAAACCTTGGGCAACTCCCTTTTCTTTGAGATTGTCTCAAGGTGTGAGGCGGGGATGGGGAAGAGATGATTTCAGTTCTAACCCAGATGCCCTAGAATTCTCTCACGAATATCCCCTGCTGTCAGCTGCGGTACATACTTGGAATCTGTCCTCTATTTCACATTTAGTCATTTACTTAAGTATACTTCACCTTATTCCACAAGAAAAATAAAGGTGATTTGCATTGAGAACATACACAGTGAAAAAATAGGACAAATGAGAATTAGGATGAATACAAGTGAGTAGGAAATCATAGAAAACAAGAAATACTGTGGCTGTAAAGACCTACATAGTTGATAGAATTAGGTTTCACATTTCATCCTGGGCTTCCTGGCCACCAACCAAAAACAGCTGGGATCAGGTAAGACACACTGAAGGGAAGACAGCATTCTTTTGCAAAAGCAAAGGTTTTACTAGTCTTAAGGTTTGGGGTACATGGTACTCTTCCAGTGTCATCAGGGTAGATGAAACTGCCCATCACCATGAGAAGTCAGTAGGTCTGTCCTGGTGAGGGCTGGGGCAGCCCTAAAGGCCTCTGACTCAAGTTCAGTGCCCTTCCTCCTATCCAGCTATCTTCATCCTAGCTGTGGAATTTTCTCTGAAGGGGGTTATCTGGCCTTTCTCACTGTCCTGCACTCAGGCACGTCTTAGTGAGACATGCAGACATTCACTGGTAGCTGTGAGCCCAGCCCCACATCTAGAGCATACAAGAAAAGTGAGCGCAAGTGCACAGAAGGGTTACTGGCCTCAGAAAAGGCAGAAAGCCATTTCATTTCCTGGCTAATCCCCCACCCTCACCCCTCAGGGTGAAGCCACTGCACTATCCCACCTTGCTTCTCTTTGCCTCTTTTCCTGCAAACCCAGGTATAATTGGGAGTCCATGGCAGGCCAGTCCATGGGTCTCCATTTACCCATAGATTTCTTCTGGGGGATGTTTCCAATCAGTTGTGATTGGCAAGCAACTTCCTTGCTGAGCACGTTCCCTTTAAATTTCCCCGCCAGCAGGGCCCATCGGGTGTAAACAAACACTTCGCTGCAGCCCAAGAGAGCCCCTATCTAATACCCAGCACGATCCCCTTACATCCGGAACACTCTTTAAACATTTTTCCTAGCACTTGCAGCGTTTGCCCTCCCTATGATCTTCACGGTGACCCTGTAGGGGAGACAGGAAGAGGGATAGTCCCTGTGTTGCAGATGGAGACATGGGTGGCCCAGCAAAGTGCATTGACTTTCCCAAGGTCACTCCATGAATAGGGGTGGAGTTGAAACCAAAACATTGGCCTTTTTTACCCTCCCAAACTCTGGCCCAGCCTTGAGTATATTTGGAATAAATACCGTATTTTCCGGCGTATAAGGCAACCCCCTAATTTTACAGTTAAAACATAGGTTTAGGCCTATATTCGCTGTATAAGACTAGACGACCCCCTAATTTTACAGTTAAAACATAGGTTTAGGCCTATATTCGCTGTATAAGACTACAGCCTCGGAAGTGGGGGGTAGTCTTATACAGCGAATATAGGCCTAAACCTATGTTTTAACTGTAAAATTAGGGGGTCGTCTTATACACCCGGTCGTCTTATACGCCGGAAAATACGGTAAAGCAACTGGGTCTGCCTGTTGGACAGCTGGTGGTTGGGATAACTTCTCTGGAGGCTGATGAGAGGACTGGAGGCCCCTGTGGATTCATTACCGAGACCACCTGGCTGGCCTCCTTGTTGCTCAGTTCTGCTGAGGCCACAAGGGGGCAGCATGTAGCACTCACCTATCTCAGTGATGCCCTGTCCCAGCCTCGTCCAACTTGAAATTCCAGGAACTATGGGGGTATGACTGTCCCCTTTCTCAATGAATACTAGATCATTGACCCCTTCCTGATAAGATCCTTAACTTTTGAAGGGCGGAGCCTCCCTAGGACCATAGTGAGGGATGGAAACAGTATCTTCAGAGTATTAGATCAGGATAGGTGGTTGGATTGTAAGAGGGGCTTTCTGACAGCCCAAGTTCATTCAAGGAACTCTCTCTTCCAGCTTTGTGTCTTTCCACACTCCTCTCCTGTACTCTATGCTCCTGACACACTCAATTACTCACTGGTCCCTGAACTTAACTCCCGTGTTTTCAGAATGTACTGGCCCTAATACCTGGAATGTCCTTTTATTTCCTTTTCCACTTAATTGATCTCCTATACATCCATCAAGGCCCACTTTAATGGCCCTTGCTGAGAAACCTCTAATTTCTGGAGCAGAGTTAGCGAAGACCTCTTTGATGTTCCCATAGCAACTTATACAGCCTCTATTATTAGTGCTCAAATACACAGTCATTCAGCAAATATTTCTTTGGCATTTTCTGTGTGTCAGACATTGTTTTGGACATGGTAAAGACAGAGGAAAACAAGCCAGGCGAGGTTTGTGCTATCATGAAGCTTATATTGGGTTGAGGGGAGAGGGTGGGAGAGGGGATGGGAGAGAGAGACAATAAACACAAGACAAGTTAGGCCTTGAGGAGACCCCACCCCCACCTCCACCCCTGCATCAATTTGTTAGAATTTTCTGGTTGGCTGATTTCCTTAAAGATGGTCCTCCCTCAGGGTCATCTCTGTACTCCCTGAACCCAGCACAGGGCCTGGCACCAAGAGAGGATCAGTAGCTGATGATGAAGTGATTGAACATGAACCTTTCCCCATAGACAGGGCCTCCAACACTGCATACATTCCCACCTCTGGTCTCACGGTTGCTTTTCTTCTTGTTAACAATTTTTTATTGAGCACTGTTAATGTGCTGGGGAAGGGTATTAGGTGGAGATTATTATTTTAAGAAATTTCTATGTAGGAAAATATATCTAAAGCTTAGTACCTAAGTGGATTATTTCATCTTCACATCCTTATCAAGTATGTATTCTCCCCGTTTTATAAGTGAGAAACTGAGGTTCAAAGAGGTGAAGAAATTTCCCAGGAAAGCTGGGATGGCTCAGTGGGTTAAACACTCACTTTGCAGTCCTGGGGACCAAGGGTCGAATCCCAGCCCCGGCCCAGGTGGACCCATGTGCAGAACTGGGGTGTGCTTCCCATGTGGGGGCCCCCCACTTCAGTTCCTGCCAGGGGGAGCTTCCCATGTGGGGAGCCCCCAGTTCAGCCCCCAGCTCACAGGGGCACGCCTCCCATATGCAGCAACCTGTGCCCTCCACCCTCCTGTGTGGAACAAAACCATGTCAAAAACTGATGTCGAAAACCAGAGACTGCTCGGGGCCCTCCCTCTTCTCTCTGTCTCTCTCTGTCTCTGTCAAAAACAATAAAATAAATCTTAAAATATGTATATATATTTCCCAAGGGCACCAGGCAATTGAATAGAGCCAATGTGCCAAGAAGCCTTGCTTCCTGCTGGGGCTCAGCCCCCATTGGTCCTGTCCCCTCTATTCATGATTTTTTTTTCCTACAGAGAATGAGAGCCTTCAATGCCCAACTCCTGAATAAAGACCCAGCCTTTGTCCCACCTCTCTAGCCATCCCTGGGTCTCTGTAAGGTGGCATCTGACCTCTTGAGAGGAGAGGACTGTAAGGTGGAGGTCAAATGCCTGGTCACATGGCTTCCTCAAGTCCCTCCCCCCACCCCCCCAGCTGGGCTGGCAGAATTACCCCACAGCTTGTGTGCTGGGTCACTACCACAGCCCAGGAAGAGGGGGTAGGAGGACAGCAAGGCTGGCACTCAGGAGGGGAGAACCAGAGCTGGGCTGCAGCTGAGCCAGGCTGGGCGGGGCTCCTCGGGCTGGCTGGTGCTGAGGAGAGGTCCGAAACAGAACCCAGCTTCACCCTACAGCCCTGGACAGCCACGCAGCCCTGTCACCTCTCCAGCGCCCCGCCCCTGCCCCAGGCTGCGCCTCTGTCCTTCAACCAAGATCTGTGTGGCAGAAGCTTTCTAAGGTCTGGCGGGTGTCAAAATGTCTTAATTTTGCTTTTTATTTAAATAATGGTTTGGCAAAGTACAGAATTCTAGGTCCACAATTATTTGCCCTCAGCATTCGGAAGATACTTTTCCATCGTCCTTTGGCATCAGTTGTTGCTGATGAGAAGTGTGCTGTCAATTCAATTATTGGACCTTTGTAGATAAGCTATCTTTTCTCTCTGGTGGCTTTTAGAATTTCCATTTTATCCTTGATATTCTACACTTTGGCTACAAGGTGTCTAGATGTATTTTTGTTTTGTTCTGAAAGAGATCTTACTGGGCAGTCTATGAGCCTTTTAGATCTAGAAATTCACGTATTATTTCTGGAAAGAGCTTAGTCACTCTTTTCAGGATCTTTTCCTGGAACTAATAACATATACATGCTGGAGTTTTTCAATCTTCTATGTCTCTTTTCTTTCATATGTTTAATCTACTTACTGTTCTGTGCTTCATTCTGGAGGATTTTCCTCAGATTTCACTTCTCATTCGCTAATTCTCTCTTCATCAGTATTTACTGACCCATCTGATTCTTCTATTTATTTATTTATTTATTTTAATGTCAGTGATTTTTGTTTTTATTTCTAAAATTTCTAGATAGCTCTTTTCATATCAGCTACATGTTCCTGTTTAATATTTTTTCTGGTTTTATACATGCTATTTCTTCCTTTATCTTCTCGAAGAATTTTAACTATATTAAAACTTCCTTTCAGAGTGCTCTATAATCTCTCGGTCTTTAAGTATGAATTTTCCCATGAGGAAGGTGTCTCTAAAGAGATTGTACTTACATGTTGTGAAGTTTATTCTTTAAAAAAAAAAAAAAGATTTATTTTATTGTTTGAGAGGGGAGAGAGAGAGAGAGAGAGAGAGAGAGAGAGAGAGAGAGAGAGAGAGAGAAGGGGAGAGGGCCCAGAGCAGTCTCCATAGTTGTACATCATTAGTTCTAACATGCCTTCTTTCCACACAGGTGGATGTGGGGCCACACAGGGAAGGAGCCGAACGGGGGGCCTCCTGCATGGGAGGTGAGAACCTTCACCACTGAGCCATCCCGGCATCCCCATGAAGTGTATTCTTGGGATAGTTCTTTTCAGCACACTTTCCTGATTATGCCCTGGGATATGGAGGCTACCCTGAGTGACACTTTCTCAGTTGTATCTGCCCAAGCCATGTGGAAGCTCTAGCCCCAAACTTGCTCTTATATTACTGTGTGGGCTTGGGATTTTTACATGGTGTGGATATCAAGTCCTGAGCCCACACCCCAAGTGGACAGATGTGAGGTATCCTACTCATATGGGTCCTCTTTCTACCCAAAGCCAAGGCAGAGATATTTTCAGCCTGTTTATAGAAGACAGCACTTTCCCAGACCCGGCTCTAAGCAGGGAGTCTCCCATAGCCTCTGCCACCGGTGGGGTCTCTAAATATACTTCCCACCCTCATGGAAGGCTGAACCCCTCCTCAGAGGAATGGCTTCAACTCCTGCTCACCCTCTTAATTTCTGGCTCTTAAGAGATTTCTTATTGTTGCTTTCGAGCTTGGCTATGTTGTTGTTTAATTACCCAGCATTTATCTTATATATTTGCTATGCTAAGAAGGGACTTATAATAAGTGTTTGATCAAGTTTGACCTGGAAGTCCCACTCTGGACCTCCCAGCTGTCACTGAGCCCCTCGTCTCCCTTCTGAGCCCCACTCTCCTCTCTGGATCCTTACCTCCTTTAGCAAGTCTCACCCCTTTTCTGAACCTTGCCTCTCAATCTGCAGTCCCCCTACTCACATCATCTCCCTCTCTGAGCCCTTGTCCAAGTGTCTCCCACCAGGGAAGACGGGAACAGGGAAGCTTTTTTCCACTGCACAGTCAGCAACTCAGAAAAGTTCCTCCTCACTTTCCATCCAACTCCACTGGCCCGGTGGTTCGCATTGAGACCACAGAGCCTACCAGTGGGACCACAGTAGTGGTGCCTTCTGCATGGTTTTCTAGGAGTTGGGATAAAGGTGGAAGAATCCCAAGGGCAGAGGAGGAACCATGCAAGAAGGAATGCCTTTGACCTTCATTTTCACGTGGCTTCTCCCTCAGTGTCTCCTCCTTGTGGGCCCCCCTCCAGCCCTGAGGATCAATGGGGGTTCACTTTCGCTGAGCTCAGCCACACTGCTCCCTCCTCCATTCCCTGTGGCTCAGAGCTGACTGGCCCCAAAGGCCTGCAGGGTCTGGGCTGGGGAGAGCTCAGCGGCATGTCCAGATCTAAGGGGAAAGAAATGCCCTGGGTCTTCCTTTAGCCTCTCTCCTACTGGCTTGCTTAATTCGGTCCTCTCTGGCCTCATCGGGAAAGGGAATCAGGCCTACTCTTTCTCTCATACTTCCTCCTCCGGCTGTCAAAGGAGGTGGGTTCCTAGAGGTAAATAAGGCAAGTGAGGCCATCACTCCATGAGCACCCTCTCCTCGGATCCCCTCCTCCTAGGAAGCCTTCCCAGATTGAGAAGAGCTGAATGACTAGGCCATTCTCACAGCATTTTCTTTCTCCACCAGAACACATGCCCGAAGCAGTAAGATCAATGGTTCACATTTGTACCGCTCCCTGCACGAGCATGACTTTTCCAGGCATTAGTGCATTCAGTCTTCCTGGCAGCCAGGTGAGGGAGGCAGAGGTGGAATGACTTGTCCAAGGTCACTGGCTAGTCCAAAGGTAGAGCCAGGAGGTCCAGCCATTACTTCCACTTCAGTGCTCTTTCTGCTCCTGGCTTTGCCAACCTTCCTGCGGGCCGGTGCTGTCCCCTCCATCCAGCTGAGCTCCTTCCTGTAGAGCCCCAGCCTCTGCAGCCCACCCAGGCCACGCCCCCTGGTGCCTGTCAGGCCAGACTACACCCTTCAGCCTAGCATTCAACCCCACTGGGTTCCCTTTATGAAGCTTGCTCCTCCTCCAGGCTCTATAAAATCCTCCCCATCCCCACCCCCTACGTGCCCCTCCCTCACTCCAGCACAGGGGTTAAGTGCTATACTAGACAAGTGTCCCCACTGAACCCCAGTCGTCTTGTCTATAAAATGGGGGCAAGAACAGTGTTAGCTCACAGGGTTGTTGGGGTGCTGAAATGCACAATGCAGACAGAGCAGCTGCATGAGGCTTAGCAGTCAGCAGGTGCCTCGTTAGTGGTAGCTGCAGGTGTATTGCTTGTACTTCTCGGTACCTCTCCAAGTCCTCCTCACCTCTGTCCCTAGGAAGGCATCCTCTGCCATTGCTGGTGAAGATGTCTCCCTTGTCTGACCACTAGCAACCCTCAGAGCTATAAGAAAACCCAGGAGGCTTCTGGGAGAAGGGGAGGGAGAAGGAGCAGGTCTGGTGAGTAGAACCCTGACCTGCTCACCCCAATTCAACCAGAACACCTCTAATTGAATGCTTTTACCATGTTAGGGTGCTACCTTACCACTCTGTCTGGAAAAAGAATTCCTTTGCTAATAAAGTTTGAAAACCACTAACTTAAACCACCCCTTCCCACTCTGAGAAAGCAATCTGAGCCCTTGGTTGACTTGCGGTCACACTGGGAGCCAATGACAGGCTTGAACCTGGCCCCTAGTCCCCTATTATACCTGCAGGCCTCAGCTCTCTCAGAGCTGGGAGCCTGCCCCTGGCAGGAGTGCGTCCTAGAGAACAAGAATCAGGCCATCTGTGGTTCTCCCCCAGCCCACAGCACTGATCCCAGGACCCCATGCACAGTCGGTAGGTGCCAGCCAGGGGAGAGGACGGCTCACAGACCGTTCTAGCATCACCCATTGGCTGTGCGTTCTTAGGTGAGTCCCTGAACCTCTGGGCCTCAGCTTTCTTGTGTGCAAAGGGCTGTTCTTGGTCCCAGAGGGGCAGGGCCTGGTATGCGGTTGGTGCTGCACAAATGGGAGCTCTCTCCCTCCCCACCCTTTTTCTCAATCAATACTTCTTCCATTGATGGATGATGGTGGCAGTGATGAATTAGAGGAGATCCTGGAGCCCTGCCCCCTCTTGTGGTACAGATGGGGAAACTGAAGCCCAGAACCCAGAAGGGACTTGCCCAGGTGGGACAGTGAGTCTGGGCAGGCTGGGAAGCTTTGGCCATGTAACCAGGAAGAGAAATGGGGGCTGGGGTGGGAAGGAAGCTGCTGAGAGTGGGCTGAAAGGAACGGGTGAAAGAAAGAGGGAGGAGGGTGGGAAACCACACCCCCTGCACCCCTCCAGCAGAGAGGCTGACAGAGAACCTGAGACAGCTGCTTGCTCAGAAAAGTGTCTTAGTCACTAAAGGCTGCAGTGGGGAAAGTCCATCCTCTCAGTCATGTCCTGGGAATCCGGATGGTGGCAGGAAGGCAGCCCGGTGATCCTCAGAGTGGCCACCTGTCGTCTCCGAAGTAGACTTTCTCCTCTGCCCTTACACACACACACACACACACACACACACACACTCACACAAACACAACTAAACTTTGCTTAGGGCCTCCCTGAACCAGCTTCCGCAGCCCCCTCACCCCTCAGGAACAGTTCCATGTCTCTCCACTTTAAAAAGCAGCGGGCCTCTATTACCCATATACCTGCAGGAGAAACAGGCCGCTGTACCCTATGGAAGTCCTTCCTGAGACCTAACTTGCATCCCTCCAGCTTCAACCACAGTCTCTTTCCTCCTCCTGCTACTTGTGAGGGAGGTAAGCTGGAGCCTGGAGGGATGATGAGAAGCCCTGCAATGAGGGCTCCTCAACAAGGAATGTTTTCAGGTCCCTAAATGGGAAGGGAGGTGTGGGGGTCCGGAGGCGACGCTGAACAGGAGGACCAGATTTCCCAGAACGGACCCAATTTCAGATATTCTGGGTGTTGACAAGGGCAACCTGGTTTCAAGTGCCATTTCTGCCATAGAAGAGCCTCAAAAAGACACCAAGAAACATCCTTCCTACCATTCAGGTCCCCAGGCCTTAGTCCCACCCGCAGGACCCTTGATTGACAAGGCGCAGAGAGGCAGTCCTATAGGGGCTGGGAGGGAGTGCGACTTATCCAGGGGGTGCTAGCTTCAGCTCATAGGGGGAGGATGGGTTCACCCAGCCCAGGCACCGCACCCATAACTGGGCCACGGGGTCCAAAACCCTCCTCAGTTGCTAGTGAGGATGGGGCATCACCGGCCCAGGGGTGCGGTCTCTGGCCCTCCGCGCACCTGGAGCCAGGAGCAGCAGGAGAGAGTCTGGTCAGACCCCATAGAGCAGGGGTGTCAAACTCAATTAAAACACGGGCCATTTGGTGCAACAGGCAAGATTCACACGGGCCACATCACATTTACAAACGTCGCCGGAACTGAGTCAGCGCGTTTATACACGCCCCCAGGCCCCCAGGAAAGGCACTGGGCCACGTGTATACTCGTCTTCAGTAGTTAAAGGGTTAACGAGGGAATTGTGTGTACGGTATTGCCTCGATCTCCCCTAAGCGCTATTTTCTTCATAACAATTTTTTCTATTTTCATTTTATTTCAGAGCATCGTGGGCCACAAAAAATTATCTCGGGGGCCGCATGTAGCCCGCGGGCCGCCAGTTTGACACCCCTGCCATAGAGCACACCCTGCTATGCAGAGGGAAAAGGGTCAGTGTGGGAGTAGGGGTGTGCGCTGGCTGCCAAGCCCAGCTTGGGGACACCCCCGCCCCCAGGTCTCTGCCTGCCTCCTTCCCCCACTGGCGTGCAGCAGATCAATGCTGCCTTTGCTGACAGCTGAGAATCGAGTTCGCCTTCCCGCCCCCTCCTCGCCCCTCCCGCTGGGCTCTGTCCCCCGAGATCTCCCGGAGGAGAAAAGGGAAGAGTTTGCTGCGGAAGCGCTTCACCCCTGGGCAGGGCCTGTGGAGGGAGCGGCTGGTGTGGCCCAAGATTTCCGCAGGGGAAGTGGGAAGGAGGATCCTAAAACCCGAATGACCGCTCTGTGCAGGGAACGAAAGGTCCACCCTCTACATTAGAGAGAGATGGTCAGGCGCCCAGAACTTTCCAGCTGCAGAGGGAACGAGGAGGGAGAAAGTCTCTCCCTTTCTGTGCGCCTCTCGCGTGGGGCTTGTCCAGCCCCCACGCTGGTCCAGAGCTCACCTCCCAGCACCCATGTGCCCTGCACCCAGGGGTCACACAAGGCAAGGGAGCACTTCAGACTGAACCTTGATCAGAGGAGACTCTTCTTTGGGGCTGGGTGGCCCACCTGGGGGCTCTTGCCCCTTCATGAAGAGGGGAAACTCAGAGCTGGGGGTAGGTGGGAGGAAAAAGACACACCTGAGACACACTGTGTTGCACACACTCTGGCACAACTTGGTAGCGCTTGGGCTCCAGGCCTTGCAGGTAGGGGAGGCTCACTCTTCTCACCCGCACACTTTCCACACCCCTCACAACACACAAAAGGCGTGACCCGATGGGGCACACCTCGTCGCTTGCACCTCCAACACCCAACGGGCCGGACTCTGCAGTCCCATCTTCACACCCATCACACGACCCACAGCTCCACTGACTCAGTCTCATTACCTGGCAGTCCCACAGCCACCAACCACTCGGCACCTACAGCAGACAGCTCTGCATCCCATCACACCCAAACTCCACAGGACGCAGTGTCCCAACTCCACACTCCACGCCCCACTTTACACCGCCACACACGAGGCGTCCGGGCCCCAGCCACACAGCCCGGGGCTGCCGTGCACGCCCCTTGCCCACCACCGGCCCCCCGGCCCAGCGCGCTGCCCCCGGGCCCGGGCTGGGCGGCCCGCGCGGCCGGTGCGCCCTGGCCCGCCGCCGGCGCCGCCCGCCCCTCCGCCCCGCGCGCCCGCCCGCCCGCTCCCTCCCGATTTGGGAAGGCTGCTGCGGGGCGGGGCGGGTGACATGTGAGCGGCGCGCCGGCGGCAGGTGGAAAGGCGAGCGGCATGGAGCGCGTAATAAGAGAGTTGGAGTCGGAAAGAGCCGCCCCAGTCGCCGGGGAAGCGGGCGGTCAGTGCGGGCTCCGGCGGGCCCCCAGGCTCCGAGCGCCCGCCCCCGACCCCGGAGCGGCCCTGGTCCGGTCCTTAGCCCCCGCCGCCCGCACCCGCCTCGGGCCGCCCCGCTGGCCTCGGGTCCGAGCCATGCGCCGCTGAACGGCCCGCGTGAGCTCGCGCCCCGGACCGTTCCCGGGCCCCGGCCCCCCCCGCCCGGCGCCGCCCATGGCCGATGCCCCCCCGCGCCGCCTCGGCCTGGCCCCCCCGCCCGGGGACGCCCCCCGCGCCGAGCTGGTGGCGCTCACGGCGGTGCAGAGCGAGCAGGGCGAGGCGGGCGGGGGCGGCTCCCCGCGCCGCCTCGGCCTCCTGGGCAGCCCCCTGCCGCCGGGCGCGCCCCTCCCGGGGCCGGGCTCGGGCTCCGGCTCCGCCTGTGGTCAGCGCTCCTCGGCTGCGCACAAGCGCTACCGCCGCCTGCAGAACTGGGTCTACAACGTGCTGGAACGACCCCGCGGCTGGGCATTCGTCTACCACGCCTTCATGTGAGTTTGCGACCCCCGTGCCCCCGGCCGTGCCCGGCGCTCCCGCCCCTCGCGGCGCCTGCCCGAGCCTGGGCTCCCGGGGGTAGCTGCTCCGCTCTGGCTCCGCCTCCCGTCCCCCATCCTGACGGCCGACCCTCATCTATCTCCCCCTAGGCCTGGGTCTGATGACTGATCCCCCCCAAACTGACCCTAAAGCCCAATCTCCAAGCCGTGACCCTGGTTTCAACTCTATTCTGACCTCTCTCACTTCAACTCATTTCCATCCTGACCTCCAAGCCCTACACCTCTGTCCCAGGTAGTCCCCACATCCAGCTCCTTGTCTGTCCCCCATCCTCTCTGCAGTCTGGAGCCACTGAAGTGGAGTCCCCTGTTCCTCTCCTTCACCTCTCTCTCCCCGTGTCCCAGACACAAAGGGGGGACCCTGTGGCCACCTGCTTCCCAGCTCAGCAGCTACAGTGACTCCCATCTGGGCTCCCTCTGGAAATATCCCTCTCCAGGGACGGTTTCCACCCAGCCCAACAGGCCCCTGATTGTAGGTGTTTGGGGGTCACAGTGAGCCACTCGAGCCCTGACACTCTGTGCTGTCTGACTTATCCGAGTCTTCAGCCTCCCCTCCACCCTCAATGTTCCAGCGGCAGCAGCAGGCCGCCCTGCCGGCCAGCCTGCCTGCCCAGCTCGCTGGCTGCCACACCAGGCCTGGCTCTTGGCACCCGGGGGAGAAAGAGGAGAGGGGCAGGTTTGGAAACAGTGACGCTGTGGCCCCCCTCCTCCCCCTCACCACGGCTCCTACAACTTTCAAAAACACTGAGCCCTCTTGGATGTAAAGAGTGAATTTTGGCAGCTCAGAGCTCAGTCTTGGGGGATGGCCTGGCCCAGTCGGGAACATGAGAGGCCCCGCGGATATCAGTTGAAGGGCCAGGCCTGGCGCTGGGTGGCCCAGAGGTGCCTGAGGGAGAGAGACCTCCGGTTCCTGGAAAATGTGCCGCTGTTAATCCCTTCTTGCTGCGCCCAGAGGGGACCCTTTGGTCTTGGGGTCTCCTGCGTGGTCCTCTTGCCTGTCCACCTGACCGTCTGATAGTCCTCCTGCCGGTCGGGCTGTCCCTCTGCCAGGCTGAGTCTCCACCGGTGTGCGAGTAGGCCTGTTCATTCATGTCGCCCCCAAACTGTCCAGCAGTTTGTTTCTATCCCTTTGTGTGCCTGTCTGTGCACCTGTGTGCCTGTCTGTCTGCCTGTCCGCCTGACTGTCTCACTCTTCTACTTGTCTGTTTCCACTGTTTTTTTGGTCTGTCTTCCTGCCGTCTCTCTGTTCCCTGTTTGCCTGCCTCTGCCTGGTTCTCACTGAGCTCACAAAATTTCAAAGGAGCCCCCTGGCCACAGGGAGGAAAGCGGAAGCTTGCTCTCAGCCAGTAAGCTCCCGGGGTGGCCAGCATGACTGTGCAGAGACCCTCCCTCTGGGCTGGGCCAGGGGCAGAGAGTTTCAGACTGCTGAAGACAGGAAGTCAGACACAGGGGTCAGGGTCAATGGGCAGGAGTTGCTTGATCTCAGTGTCCAATGGGAGGCCTGAGATGCATATTTTTTGCTGCAGAGAGAACTGTTGGAGTGATGGAGGTTTTGCGCTGGGATACAGGGACAGTGGGGTTTGTGGTGAGGGGCAGGGGACTGCTAATAAGAGGGGCTGCCTTGCGGAGCCTTTACTCACACTGCAGCCTGGGGTGCCCAAGGAGGGTGAGACACTCCACGGGAAGCAGCTGCCCGCTCCATGGGCTTCTCTTGAAGATGACTTTTCCAAGCCATGTCTGGGCCGGGGAGGCCAATAGGGCTCTGAGGTGGGGGTCCTTAGTCCCGAGGCCTGGCCTCTCAGCCCCCACGAGGGTCACTGAAGGTGAAGGACCCATCTTGTGTCCTGGCCAGCGTCTTCACCTCTTCTGGAAGGGCCTCTCCTTCCTCTCTAGGAGCTAAATCCGCTGGTACCTTTGCCCCACATCCTGCCTTTTGAGATGCCAGGAATGCCCTGGCTAGGGGCACGCTCGTTCTGACCACTTGTCCCCAGGAGCCCAGAGCTGAGGCATCTCTCAGGAGCTCTAGGGGAGGAAATGCACTGTGATCTCAGGGAATTAGTAATCCACCTTAGAGATCAAAGGAGGCTGAGGGGTCAGGAGCCCTACCTCTTGCGTTCTGTGTGATCTGGCGTTGATCACTGGGCCTCTCTGAGCTTTTGATCTCTGGGCTATCAAAGTGGGTAGAAATCCCAACCTTGTGGCCTTCCTCTTGGACGAGGTAATGGGTGGAAAAGAGCTTGGTGAGCTGCAAGGGCCTGTCAGAGTGTGAGGGACCCATGCCATTGGGGCTGGGGGAAGGGGCCACACAGAAGGCCTCTCCTATTCTTGAAGAGCTCCAAATGTGGGGTTTCTCAGTCACTCATGGCAGGGTCTTGGGTGAGTCAGGAAGTGCTTCCTGCTGTTGGACTTATAGCCCAATGGGGCACTTTTGGTCAAATCCTTTCCTCACTCCTCAGTGACCCTCAGAGGCAGCCCTGGCAGGGCCGGGCAGGGGAGACAGGGAGTTTAATGTGCAGTTAGTTAACCCCCTTCTCAAAGCCTTAGGCCCTGGTGGGAGGGGCCCCAGCAGAAAAGCCTGGAAGAGAAGGGCTCAGGAAGGAGGGAATTGGGGTGAATCCATTCACCCCAGGGGACACCTCCCTTGCACCTGCCAGCCAAGTCCCGCGGGTCCCACACAAAACCCGCACCTTTTCTGGCCCCGAGGTGTGGGGGATTGCCCGAGGACAAGCCCCGCTTCCACCTCTCCTGCCAGCAGCGGCGGCCTCTGCGAAGTGGGAACCGCTGACTCCTGGCTTCTCCTTATTGAGATCTAGACTGCCGGGTGGCTGGCCCCTCTCTGAGCTCTCCCACCTTTCCTGAGGGCCTGAGTCCTGTCACCAAGCCCCTATCCCCTCCCTGCACCCTGTCCAAGCCCACCCCAGCCTCCCTTGGGAAGCCGGAGGGCTAGAAGGGGCTGGGACAGAGCAAAGGCCCGTTCCCCGCCATCGTCCCCCAGCCCCTGTGAGACTCTGCTGCTCCCAGCCCCCAGCTGCCCACAGACTTTCTCTATGTGAAGGTTTACGCTCTGTAAACATCCTCCTCAGCCTTGTCCCTGGGGTCAGAAGCTGTGGGAATGGGAGGAGAGGAGGTGGCGGTCACTCCTGGGGCCCTCAGACTCCTAACCCCAGAGGCCCCCGAACTTCCCCGCCCTCCCCGACCATCTGAGAAGGAACGTTGCCTGGGTTGGAAATAATTCCAGCAAAGCCGTACCCACAGCCCTCTGCCATCCCTGCCAGGTGGGTCCTCACATTTGACAGCCCCATTTTGCTTATGGGAAAACTGAGGCTCTGGAGACCAAAGTCACACAATTAGTCAGTGGCAGGTGCAGGACCCGACCGGAAGACTCCTAACTCATTGTCCAGGACCTCCCCCTGCTCCTGCGGCCACTTGGGTTGGCTCTTGGGAGTTTGAACTGATCTTTCTGATCACGTGTGGAGCATCAGCTCTGTGCTGGGCACCGTGCTAAGCTCTCTGCACACCACTCTCATGTGTCCTTCAGCAGCAGCTGAGGCGGTGCTGTTAGCCTCCTCATTTGCAGGTGAGGAAACTGAGGCTCAAGAGAGGTCACCCAGTGAGCGTGGGGGTGGGGGGCCACAGCGGGGTCTGACTCGGAGCGTCCTTCTGCTGTGCCTCCCTTATCCCCGAGCTCCTCAGGGGCAGCATTCCTGTGTCATTTGTCTCACTGTCCCCAGCACCCAGCGTGCAGGCAGCAGGAGGTAGGCAGTGGCAGGATTTTGTGTAATTGAGTGGAAACTGCCCAGCCTCACCCAGTGCAGTCACACTATTGCTGTGCATGGCTTTGCACACGCGTATATCCTTGCCACATGCCCGTTTGTCTGTCTTGTGTACACACTCACTGCAACTTGGACACACATGCCCAAGGATGTCACAAAGGCACAGGTGGCATACATCCAACAAAAAGAACTTATCACAGCTGCTCTCACTGACACACACCTGGGCCTGTGGCCCCCACCTAGACCCCTGGGACAGAACACTGTTGTCCCCAGTCCTTGAGTGTTTTGCCATCACGTATCCACACTGCAGGGCTGCCTTTACGGGTCTGTGTGTTTGTGCATCCACCTTGGAGGGCAGCTTCGGGCCACATGGGAGTGGGGGTGGGTGGCAGGCTTCTTAGAACTTTGCTGGCCTTTAGTCCTCCTGAAGGGCCCTCTGAGATCCTTCTGTCCAGCCCTATGGTGGACTGGTGGGCACACCACGGCACAGAAAGGGGCAGATACTCAGCTAAGGTCACACCTGGTGAGTAAGTGGTAGAACGGTGCCAGGAACCCAGCCTTTTGCCTCCAAGATCATATCTAAATATTTAGATAATATATTACCTCACCTCAACCTGTAAGGGAAGACCGATGCTCTAAGAACTTGGCCTTATGATGGGAAATCTTGGAATGTGACCCAAACCCTATCCTTCTGTTCAGTTTCATGTAAGAAGGGGACAAGTGGAGAGACCATCCTGCCAGCCTTCTAGCCCTCTCCCTCCCCCTACACCCCTTTGCCTTCTCCTTCTTGAGTTCTCCTTTGGGGTCACTGGAGCAGGTTAGAGCTCTCATTGTCAGTTACCCGTCCCCAACTCCATCGTACATTCATTCCTTCCATTGAGGAAGCCCAGCTGAATGTCTGACTTCAACCCCTATTGCTGCAGAGGCTCTATTCTCAGAACGTTGGAGCCAGGAGTGTTTCAGGAGGTGATTATTCTTGGGCTGATGGCAGCCCTTTGGGTGATGAATGTAGGGCTCTCTGAGGCCGTTAAGGGAGCTGAAGCTCCATGGGAGCAGGGAGAGAAGCTCTGCAGGCCCCCAAGCCCAGGCCCTGCCCCTGTCCCCACCCCCAGAGGGAGGCCCTGCAGGGGACGTCCCTGGCTGGAGGTTTACTCACCCCACTGCCCTCCCTGCACAGATGTGGCGTCTTTGGCCCAGCAGGGAATGCTGAGGGTCTGACCTGGGGCGGCCCCTCGTTAACTGTGGAGTTTGGGGCTGGGGTGGGGGAAGTGGGGGGCTTGTCATTCCTCCAGAGCCTGTCCCACAGGGGGCTGAGGGCATGGGGCCCGAGTCTAACAAATTTGAGTTCCTTTCTGGTTCTACCCTCAGCAGTTACGGGTCCTTGGACAAATGATTGACCTCTGAGCTTCAGTGTTCTCATAATAGTGATAATAGCTGCCTCTAGGATGGTCAGGACTGAATGGGTTAAGGCACGTGATGCCCTGCTGAGCACAAATGTTCACCATCATCACCATTGTTGTCATTGCCATCCCTCTCCTCCAGGGAGAGGTTTGACCAGCCACCCTGGCTCTGCACATGCGTGTGTGTGTGTGTGTGTGTGGGGGGGGGTGGTGCCAGGAGAGGGTGGGAGCTGCGCTGCCCTGTGTTGGGGGCTGAGCGTCCCTCTCCCGGGGAGCCGGGGAGGATGCACCTTGGTGGACTTCTGAGGAACATCTGGGACGCACCCCGCCCGAGCTGAGCCTCTTCCTTTGGGTTTCCTTTAACCCCCACAGCCATGATATCCGGCGGGCACTATTGTTACCCTCATTTCACACTTGGGGAAAAATGAGGCCAGGGAGGGGTTGGCACTCACTTGCCCAAGGTCACACAGCTAGTGAATGGTGGCATCGGGACGCTGACCTGGGTCCCTAGGACCTTATTGATTCCTTTCTTCCTTCATGTGACAAATACAGTTACAGAGCATCAGCTGTGTACCAGGCCTGGGGAGGTGGAGGGCAGGGGCCACGCCTGTGCCCTGCCCGGGGTGGGGATGCCACGGTGAGCAGGCTGCTGAGGCTGCTGGGACTGCTGAGCCCGTGGGCTCTTCCTGCCTCCTTCCCCAAGGACGGTAGGAGAGGCCTGGGTGCAGGTGTGAGCGTTTCTGTGTTGCAGGGAGCGGGTGTATATGAGTGTCACTGTGCGGCTGTGGTGTGGGCCTCCCGGTCAAACTCTGCACAGCTCCCCTGGCCCCAGGGAGGAAGACATGGAGCCACGGTGCTGGGGGCTGCGGGGACAGCCAGGGACCCCTGGGGGAGGGCAGTCCTCCACTCTCCTGAGCGTCTCATCCTGGGCAATGGGGACAGGGAATCCCAAAGGCGATTTTGAAATCTCAGTCCCAACACTTACTGAAAAGGTGCCCACCCCCATTCCACCCCAACCCGCAGCCTCACTGTCCCCCTCTGTAAAATGGGGCTAAACAGGCCAGAGGGCCACTCGGGCTGCCTGGCACAGAGGGAGTCTGCGTGAATGGGAGGAGACGCTGTCTCGGAGCCTTGACTTTTGTATGGTTGAGAGGTGGGGAGTTTTCCTTCCAGCACCTTCTCCCTGGGTTCCTCAGGGGAACTGGGCAATCCTTAGAAGGGCACCCAGGGGGCTGCCTGCCTCCCTCCCCAGCTCTGGGGGGCTGGGGGAGGATGCTGGTCAGATCTCTGGGGCCCCCGTAACCCCTCCCTCCAGGACTCCAGACGTTCTGAGCAACTCTGTTCCTAGGGCAGGATCCATGTGCCCTGGGGGTTGGCACCTGGGGGTTGAGGAGGAGGGGCAGCCCCAGGCAGCAGACTAATTGGGCTGGGAATCCGTGGGCAGTGCCAGAGGGAGGGAGGCAAAGGGAGCCTTGCGATTCCTTCCATTCCTTCGCTCTCCCCTCCCTCCTGAAGATATGGGCAACAGTGGGTGGAGTGGGGTCCCTGGGCCAGCCCTCCTTTTTCAGGGAAATCTGGGGGCACTTTCTTCTGAGACGCCTCGGATATGTAGGCCAGGCTGGTGGGACAGAGGGAAAGCTTGTTGGAAACAAATGGACCATGGTTCCCACTGAAGCAAAAGGGGTGGAGGTCAGACAACCAGAAGGGCGGCCCAATAACCAGGAGGTAGAGTGAGATTCCCTGGGGTACTCTTTCCGTACCTTGGGGACCCATGTCTAGCTGGGGTGGATGAGATTTACTCTGATAATTGTCCCTATCAAGCCAGTGGCCGCTTTCACGCCCAGTATGAAGGAAGGGGAGTAGCTGGAGCCGGGGAGGGGCAGTGATTGCGTCAGGTGCGCTGGCTTTTGGGGGGTGGGGGTGGGCACAGTCTGCCTTTCCTCTACACTTCCTTCCCCGCCGCTCGTCCCTGGGAGCCTTAGGCCTGTCCAGGTCACCGTCTTCGGGTTTATTTTTTGCTGGGCTCGGCTGTCCCCGGGGAGGGGAGGGGATAGGGAGAAAAAGAGGGGAGAAGAAACAGCTTTGTCAGCGCAATCTCGGGTGCCTCTGCTCTGCCTTCCTTCCTTGGCCCGGCTGCCACCCTCTTCCGGGGAACCAGTCCCTGGGCACAACGGGGACCCAGACCCCTGTGGGACCTCCTCCCCTGGGGCAGGACCAGTAGGTCTGGAAGAGGCCTCTCTACCCTCATCCTTTCTCCGTTTGTCCCACCACAGAGCATCAGAGCCAAAAGGGCCTCAGAGCCGAAGCAGATCCTCGGCTTTATTTCACAGGTGGGAAAACTGAGGCCAGGAGAAAGGACCTGGTTGCCCAAGGACACAGCACACATGGGGCTTCTCCACCTCCGCTCCCCAATAGATGAGCGTGGTGTTGGAGTAGCTGAGAACCCAGAAAGCTGCCGCCTACTTCCCGCCCAGTCTCAGCGGGAAGGAGCGGCCCTGATTTCATTCACACATCCAGTGCTCTGACCTCTGGGGCTTGGTGACCGTCTGCTGGGAGAGACAGAGGATGAGGGAGGAGAGGGTGGCCCATGGCTCAGGCTGGAGATGCCATGAAGGCCTAGTGAGTGTCAGCCCCACCCCCTATGTCCTTTATCCTCCTTTTTTGTTAAAAACATAAATTAGCCCTATTTTACAGATCAGGGAATTAAGGCCCACGGTCACCATAGCTAATAAGTTGCAGAGGTGGCATTCAAACCCAGAATGTGGCTCCCTGGGTTACGGCCAAGGCATCTCCCGAGGTCTGAGCCTGCTGGGCTCTCTCTTCTCGAACATTCCCCTCCCCTTGGCTCTTGTCAGCCCGTCTCTTTGGCTCTTCTGTCTTGGTTCTGTCAGCAGCTCTGTCTCCTGCTTCTGCCCACTGAATATTGGGACTCCTCAGGGCTCTGTGCTAGGTCTTCCACTCTGTACACAGTTCCCCAGGGGGTGGGGGGTGTCTCATACACTCCTGTGACATTGGGGGTCACCTTTGTGATGACCGTCTCCCCTCTGCAGCTTCCTCCCTGAGCTTTTTGTGCCTGAGGATGCCTCACCTCTGCACCTACTTCCTCAAACTCAGCATCTTCCTCCAAACCAACCCTCCTTCTCTCCCACAGTGACTCCCCCACCCTCAGGGCCCACGTCACGAACCCCTTCCCTCCACCGTCCTTTGCTCTTCGCTAAGAAACAACTCATCATGGCCCCAAATGTACTGTTTAATGCTTCTGCCTCCAACTCCTGCCCCTCCCACTCACCCCATCATCTAGCAAACTCCTATTCATCCTTCAAATCCCAGTGTGAGCATCACCTCTTCTTGGAATGACTCCCTGTCCACTCCCACTCCAGGCTCGATTGGGGGCCCATCAGAGTCCCCCGCCCCTGTGTGTTCGCCCACACTCTTCTGCATCAGACTGTGAACTCCGGGGTGGGGGGCACTGGGCTGGTGATTAGTGCATGTCTGCTGAGCCAGGAAATGAAGGTGGCGTTGCGGGCGGGTTGTAAGGATGAGAAGGGTTTTGCTAACTAGAGAGAAATTGCAGAAAGGACCCCTAGGTCCTCTGTGTGCAGGCACTGAACTGGCAGTTCTCGTGGCTTTTGTCCTGAGTGCACTGCAGGCAGCAGCTCGAGTAAAAGCTTCCAGGCGAGACTCCCTTCCCTGACCCTCTTTGCTCCAGGATCTGCAGAGTCCGGTGCGCCCTGGGCCCGAGCGCAGGGCCTTGATCGTCAGGCTCCCCTGTGGGCAATGTGGAGCCATAGACAGTGGCAGGACAGGGAGGCAGCCCTGGCTGGGAAGCAGAGTTTGGTCTCTTCCCATGAGCTCGCACTCTGCAGACACTGAGCTCTCCCAGCACAACAGTGGCAGGCACTATGATCACTCCCATTTTGCAGATAGGAAAACTGAGGCCTAGGGAGGGGAAATAATGAGCACCCAATGACACAGTTTGTCCATGGTGGAGTCAGGATTCGAATACATGTCCGCTGGACTCCCAAGCCCAAGCTCCAAATGGTTCTTGAACATGTCAGCAGACTTGTGGTGGCTTTCAGTGGCCTAAGGCAAAACCCAGGGAAATAAGGACACCGTGATGACATTTTCATAACGCTAAATTTATTCCATTTAAAGGACTGTCTTTTAGTCTGAGGTTATGTCCTTTCTTTTACACAATGATGGGGCTGGGAATTTTTTTTTAAATGTCCTTACTTGGCAAAATAAAAAGTTGACAACCTTACGCCATCCCCAAAGTGTTTCTTTAAACTTTACTGGTGCGTGAAATCCCTGAGTCTGGGCACCATCCTGCCTCCTCTCTCCTGAGCTCTGGGGCCGGAGTGGGAGGAGTCTGGGTGGGGATGGAGGGATTAGTGGGCTGGAGGAGCAGCCAGTTTCCACTGTCTACTCCTGGGCCTCAGGGCCCCCCTGACCTGCAGTGCAGTGAGAACCAGCCCAGGACTCTTGCCAAGACTGGAGTGTGGGGGCAGGCGGGTCAGCCAGAATCAGTGCTCGCCCCTCAGTTAAAGGAGCACTGGACTGGGAGTCAGAAGGCTGGGGTTTGGTTCCTACCTCTGTGTCCTAAAGGCTGGGTGACCCCAGGCAAGTGACTTGACCTCTTTGAGGCTCTAGCTTCTGTCTGTGTAGAATGACAATTATCATCCCTACCTGCCCACCTCACAGGGCTGCCTCCCATACTCAAGTGCTTCCTAAACTACAAAGTGCTCTGAAGAACAGAGGGATTGTGCCTTTATTATTCTTATTTCCCTCTAAGCTTGGGTCCTGGCCTCTCATCCACCCTCACCTGCACTGGTGTGAGCCCTGAGGAAGGGCTGTTGCAAGGGTGGGTGGGTGGTAGGTAGGTCCTTTAAGAGCAAATCGACCAGACTTGGCAATTCCTTTCCTCAGGAGCCCAGACAGGCTGGAGGCCCGGCGAACTCCATGACAGCAATGCACTTACTGGGAGCCAGGCTCTGCATGCTAACAGAGTTCTCGTATCCTAATAAGATTCACGGTCTAATTTATACCAAGTATTGTGCCAAATGTTTTCCACATTCTACCTCATCTAGTCCTTCCCAGAACCCCAGGAGGTAGGCGCTGTCATTACCCCATTGTACAGAAGAGGACACCAAAGCTTAAAGGTTCAGCATGTGCCCTGCCATACAGCCAGTAAGCGGTGAATGCCCAGCAGAAAAGAAATTCCAGCCTGAGTGTGCAAGGAACCTGTGGTGTGAGAGGGCCTGAGTGTGCAGGGAATCTGTGTCATGAGAGGGCCTGAGTATGCAGGGAATCTGTGGCATGAGAGGGCCTGAGTGTGCAAGGAACCTGCGGCGTGAGAGGGCCTGAGTGTGCAAGGAAGCTACAGTGTGAGAGGGCAGGAGCAGGTTTGCAGAACCGCAGTGGGCAGGGTGGGTGAGGGCACTCATAGTGTATGCGAGGGGCATGGGTTGGGTAGAAGTTGAGACACCTTCTTGCTGGGTGGCTTCCAGTAGCTAGTTACCTGCCTCTCTGAGTCTCAGACTCCCCTTCCTGCTGTGACTCAATAATAATAATACAGATAATAACAGCAAATTCATATTAAGCCCTTAAAGTGTGCCAGACCCCACTCTGAGAGCTTGCCATGCCTTCTCTCACTTTTTCCTCTCCTCAACCCAATGAGGCAGGTACTATTGCTTGCCCATTTTTCAGATGAGGAGGCTGAGGCACAGAGGTTGAGTAACTTATCTGGGTTTAGGTAGTGGGGCCAGGACCCAGACCCCAGAAACCCAGCTCTAGGGGCTGTGATCTTACCTGTCATACTATGCCTAACCCACCCTGCTGGGAGACTATGAGGACCAGCTGAGACTTAAAGTTCAGGGCCCTGTCCCCCAGCTCAGTTTTATACTGGGGACTCACTCCTTCCTCCTTGCTCTCTCTCATTTGGGAAGCCTTCACTAGCAGTTTCTTGGAGCCAGGCCCTATCCCAGATGCTGGGGACAGAGCAGTGAATCAGACCCTCCTGGGCTCCCAGAGGGAGATGGGCCAGGAGGTTGGCGATTGTCGCGACACCATGGAGTCCTGCGGGAGCCCAGCACAGAGGAGCCAAACCCAGCCCCAAACTGGGCATGGCCAGGAAGGCTTCCTGGAGAAAGAAGTTTAAGTTGAGACCTGAAAGATAAGTCAGAGTAGGAGTTGACCAGGCAAAAAAGGAGCAGGAAACAGCATTCCAGGCAGAGGGACCGGCATGGGCAAGCCCAGAGGTGAGGCTGAAAATGGCATTTGCAAAGAACTGCAAGAAGTCAGGAGGACTCAGGAGGACACTAGATGTGAGCAAAGCCAGGCTGACAACGCCTGAGGAGCAGAGACTTCCTGGAGGAGACCAAGTTCAGGAGAAGGAGCTGAAGATGGGAGAGCCACAGGCAGATGGGTATTTTAGAAACACCTTCTAGGCCTGGCAAGGAGGATGGTAGGGGGAGACTCTGGTAGGGAGCCCCAGGGCTGTCATCCCCCCGTCTTTTCTTCCGTCTGCCTCGCTCCCTGAGCAGCTCCTCTAACCTGCTCACTAGCCCTGCCAGGGCCTGGCTGGAGCTGGCCTGGAGCCCTAGGACTTTGCCTGTAGGGAAAGTACAGCTGCTTATGCAAAGCCTGGCCTGGGGCAAGTTTTGTGTGGCTGAGCTGAAGGAGGCCTTGGAAGCAGAGGGGGGTGCATGTAGGCCTGTGGCTGCCTGCAGAGGGGCTGTAAGGATATGAGCTTGGGGTCTGTGGGGGTCCCCAGAACAGTGGCCTTAGAACCACCCTATGAGAGCACCCAGGTGGAATGTCCTGGAAAAAGGGGCCGAGCCCAGATGGTTCAGCCTGCTCCAGCCCCCCTCATCTCCCCGGGCTCGCAGCTCAGTAGGATGTGGAAATCACTGGTCTCTCCCTCATCCTAGTGATGGGGAAACTGAGGCCCACAACAGGGCATGGACTAAGCCTAAGTTAGTGGCAGAGCCCAGACTCGAGCCCAGGCTCCACCCAAGAGTCCAGTTGCTCCCAACAGCAAAAAGTTACCGTGAAAACCTTCCAGCAGATCTGGAACCTCTGGTTCCCTCTGGGTAGTTTGGGCAAGTCTCTTCACATCTCTGAGCCTCAGCTTCCTCCTGCTGGGAAGGACATCCCCTCTCCCACTTGGAAGTCCAAAAAGCACAGTAAGGCAGGCCTGGCCAGTGCAGGGCCTAATGCTTGCTCAGTAAATCCCACGGAGCTCTCATAACCCTGGAGGAAGATATCATGGCACTGTTTCACTCTGAGGTTCAGAAGGGAGAAATGACTTGCCCAAGGTCACTCAGCTGAGACGTGGCTGATAATGGGGCTAGAACCCAGGTGTCCAGGCACCTGTTCAGCTCCCTTGATGGACACAGCCCCAATCTTGAGCCTTGGCTTTCAGTGAAAAAGTCAGCTGCTGTCTCAAACAAGACCCACCAAGTAGCTGGGCAGGGTGTTCATGTGTGTGTATGCACATGTGCTTTGCGGGTGAGACCTGGCCTGCAGGCTGGAACTCAGCTCACATCAACCCCTGTGTCTCAGTGCTCGCACCCGGCAGCAGATGCTGCCCCGTGCGGAACGGGTCCTTTCCACTTGCCCTCCTGCACTGAGGTTTTTTTTCTCATGACTTGGCTGGCTGGGGAGAGAAGCTGGCTGTGGCGTGACCAAAAATGAAGTCTGTGCATCTAATAATCTGCACATGACAGGCAGGGGTGGGCACCAGGCTGGGAGAGGGATTTGCACTCGTAATCTGGGGGCTGCAGTCCTCTGTCTTGGCCGGGGCCATGGGAGAGGTCTGTCCCTGCCCCTGCGCCCAGTGGCCCCAGCTCAGATGCCTGGCACACACCCAGCTCTTCTGCTTGGGGCCTTCCCCTGCAGGCTTGTACTCCCCACCCTCCCACAATGTGAGCAGAGGAGGGACGTCGCTGGGGCACATACGGGGCCATTTGGAGCTGATGGAGTTGCAGTGCTAGACAGCGTTTGGAGCTGAAGGATGGGGGCAATGTCAGGGAGGTGTAGGGCCCACGTTGGGGCTGAGTTAGGGGGAGGACCTGATAGAGGTGCAGAGTTGAAGCGTTTGGGGCTAATCTTGGGCCACCTCTTCCAGGAGAAATCTGGCTACAAGTCAGGGAGGCAAATGTGTGGGCCCTCCCCCCCTCCTCTGGGCAGTAAACACAGCTGTAGCCAGGAGACGGCCCAAACATCCCGGCCCCCCACGGTTATTTATACCAGGGCTCCCTCTCCTTCTGGAGCCTGGTCTGGCTTCTCAGTCCACTCTTGAGCTGGGTGACCTGAGTTGAGGATGCAGGCCCCTGTCAAGGTAGGAGGCCCCAGCAGGGGGCCTGCTCTGGACTGAGCACTCACTACGGTCCAGTGTCCTGTCCACTGGAACCAGTGGGTCCTACTGATCAGTAATGTGCTCATGGAGGCCAAGGCCTGGGCCGGAGCGCCCAGTTTGGGCCCTGGATTCGCTTTTATCTGCTGCATGACTCTAGTCCCTGGCACTCGGTAACCTCAGCTTCCCCTGTGTTCAGTAGGAGGGGAAGGGTCTGGATTAACGCCTTACAAACTGTTTGAAGCAGTAGATCTGGTTCTTTAAAGGAAACATGACACAGGGGCATAGTATATAAAACAGATCAAAGCAGGGCTGCACTGGGTGGAATTCTGCCCACTCAGCCCGTATGGCCCCGCATACCGCCAACCCAGAGCCTGCACACGGCCCTCCTAATTCTAGAACACATTCCAGGTAACCCTGGAGTTCCCTGCTCAAATTCCTGTGCCTGCTTCCAGGGCTTGCACAGGCCGCTTTCCTGATTCATCATCCCAAGAGTCACCATTGTGTGAGCACTCAGAGGCCTAAGGGCAGCTGTTTGCAGCCCGTGAGGACGGAGCCTGGGAGAGCAGGCTGGAGCAGCCGCAGGAGTGCACCCAAGCGTATCCTCTCAGTGGGGGATGAGCCCGGTGCGGGAAGAGAAGCGGGCACACTATGGGCTGAGGACTGGAGGGCAGCAGCGCTAGCTATCCGCTCCCTGCCGCATTCCAGCGTGGGACTCCAAGGGACCCAGGGTTTTAAATTCAAGCCTGGTCTTCCAGATCCTTATGAAGGTATATGTGTCTGGAAGGATAGAAAGTATTTTATTTAACAGCTGGTTAGCTTGACTTAAACTTTTAAATATTTAGACTTATAGTATATGGGCCTCCATTTGCACTCCTTTCCCAGCCCTGCCAGTGTTTGGGGTGGGCTTGTATCGGCCCTCCCTCCACCCACCCAAGATGCTCTTTCTATGAATTCTTGGGGTTCACAGGACAGTGGAAAAGTCTCCACTCACTGACGCTCCAGGCCCTGGCAACCTGGATCTTCCTGCTTCCTCCCAGATACTTCCTTAGCTTCTATTGGGCCAGCCTGGGGGCGTGTTGGGGAGTCAGAACTGGCCTTGCCCTTGATGGATGGACAGATCCTACTGAGATGGTGGTTGGGAGTGGGCAGAGGTAGGTATAGCCTCACCACACGGGGGACATGGAGTGCCCAGTGGGGGCCAGGAATGCCAACATGGGGCGGGGGGAGCACTTTTCCGGAACCAAAGCGAATCAGGGATTCTGGAGAAGAGGGACAGTCCAAGGACAGGAGAGAGTACGAAAGTCACCAAGGAGGTGGAACTGTGCAGAGTTGAGAGGGCTGCAGTGTGGTTGATGCTTAGTGTGGGCGCAGCCTCGTGTTCTGGGCTGAGGAGCTGGTGTTTTAGATTGTAAACAATGAGGAGCCATTATCAGATTGTAAAGGGGAGTGGGGCAAGCAGACCGCAAGGTAAGTGGACTGGAGGGGCCGGTGGGCGTGGAGCTAGAATCCGGTGGTCACTGAAAAGGTGGCTGGAGGGAGAGGGAGTGGAGTAAGTCCTTCGCTGGACAGGAGTAGGAAGTAGGGGCTGGGAAGAAAGAGGTGATCCCAACTGCCTTCTAGAACCTCTTCCATCTCCTTCTCCTTCACTCTTTCTTGGTTCTTTGGTTCTTGTCTCCTTCTCCCACCTTTCCATTGCCCTGGGTTTCCAGGCTGGGGAGAGGGGCACACCACCCCAGACACCCCTCCCCAAAGCAGTCCACATAGGTGGTGAAATGGGAGGCCACAGCTGTATAAAGGGGATTTGCTCATTCATTCATTCATTCATTCATTCACTCACTCAATGCACCAAGCGCTGCTCCAGGCGTCGGAGAGAGTGGTGAACAAGATGAAGTTGCTGCATTCATGAAACTTACATTATGGGGGGCTGGGGCCAGGCGGTATCCGCCCTTTGGCTCTCTGGTCCATGCCCCTGAATTCCCGGGAGTGGGGTCTCTCCCCATTACCCACTCACTTGTTCCAGCTGCCCTGGTATTAACACCTATCTCTCAGGACACTGAGGAGAGGGTTCCAATGTCCAGGGTCCCAACCCCAGGGACCACCTACCTCCGTAAGACGAGGCCTGGGTGTCAGGCCCTGGTGTCAGGCCCTGGGGTCAGGCCCTAGTTTATTTTTACTTACATGTGATTTGGAGCCCCTTACAAGGACCTTCTGGCTTCAGTTTCTTTGTCTATCAAGTGGGCTTCATGGAGATCCTGGGGAAGTGAGGGGAAGACCAGTCAGCTCTGGTATTGCTCATTGATGATACAGCTCCTTTGTGCACGGAGGTGGAGGAGTGCCAGGGACACAGTGTCTTCATCAACATAAGATAATAATAGCTGCTATCTATTGTGTTCACTGTGGGTCATGCATCTTCTCATTCAATTTATTCTGCATCAACAGCTTTGTCTGGTCGATTATCTTCCCTCCCCATTTTCCAGATGAGGAAATTGAGTCCCACGCAGGAAGGTGAAATGAGTGACTGGCTTGAGGTCACATGAGAACCTACCCAACCCTGGGAGCCCTTAAGGACGGTAGGAGGGTGATGCCTGGCACCTGCCCCTCCTGGGCACTCAGCCTCGAGAGTAGTTGTAACCCAGCCTTAGTGCCCTCCCAACCCCACTGGGGGCTGGCACCACCCCGAGCCTGGGCACCGGGTCCTGCGACACTGGCCAGGGCAGACCAGGATCAGGCCAGGACCCGACTTGGGGGGCTTGGCACTCCTGGTTCCTGGGGTGCTCAGCCCTGGCAGCCGGCGTTGGTGGGTGGGCGAGCCTGGGGCAGTTAGGGCGTCGCGCCCCCTTCTCCACCCCTCCGCGTCCTCGGGTACGCGGCGGCACCTTCACACTTTCCGCTTGGCCCGCTGCTCGCCTTTCAGGCCGCCGCGTTTTCAATTGTTAATTTGGAAACGGAAAAAGAAGCCGGCCGGGCGGGGGAGGCCGCAGGGAGGTAACCGGAGCCGCAGCGCCGCCCCGGCCCCTCCCGTGTGCGGTGCCGGGTGTCGCCGAAGCCCCGCCCTTCCCCGGCCCGGAGCCCCGCCCACCACGCTGTCCTGCTCCCGTCGTGCCCCGCCCTTTCCCGTAGGCTCCTCCCCGCGCCGAGACCGTGGGGCTCGCCGTGGGGACGCCTCCGCGGGAGACGAAGGGGCCCCGCCCGGAGCGGAGTCCTCCGGGAGCCCCGCCTTGTGGCGACCTCCTCCGTGTCCCCGTGTGAACCCAAGCCTTGCCCTAGCCCCTTGGTGTGGGGTTTCTTCCGGGCCAGACCCCTTCCTGCAGACTGCCGCACCAGGGATCATTGGCTCCATTCCACAGATGGAGAAACTGAGTCCCGGGGAGGGACAGTTCACTTGCTCAACTTCACGTAGCCGAGGCTGATTATTGAGCCTGACAGGAGTCAGGGTCGGAGCGCAATTCAAGCCAGTTCTTGGGGCTCTGAAACCTGTGGGGCTCTGTAGCGCATCGGAGATGCAACTTGTCCCCTGCCTCTGACCTCCGCTCCCTTTTCTGTAGTTAATGAACTATTGGGAGTTCTGCTTTGGTCTACCCTGACTCCTCCTCGCTGTCGTTTATATATTCAATTATAGGGAAGTATTGGAGGTAGAAGGTCCCTCTAGACCAAGCTTGTCCAACCTGTGGCCCAGGACAGCTTTGTGTGCAGCACCACACAAATTCACAACTTTCTTAAAACATGATGCGATTTTCTTTTCTCTTTTTCTTTCTTTCTTTTTTTCTTCTTTTTTTTAGCTCATCAGCTATTTGTTAGTGTTAGTGTATTTTATGTGTGGCCCAGGGAAGCCACAAGGTTGGACTTCCCTGGTCTAGACTTTCCATGCACACAGGAGCGTGATGCGAATGAAATGTAAAAGACCCTCTCTCCTTTGGAGACTAGAAATCCCTCAGGACTGGCAGTTTCAGGAGCTGCCTGGGACCTCACTTCCCATTTGGGGAGTTGAAATCACTAGTCTCAGAGGAATCAGCGAAACAGGGCCCTCCTTACTCAACCCTTTTCTCTCACTGAGGAGTAAGCTGAGACACAGCGATGGTTTCCCATCTCAGCTGAGTGGTGGCAGAGTCAGGATAGAGAGCCCATTAGTGCAGGCTCCTAGCTTTGTCCACATCCCTGTACCTTCCCTTCTGCTGCCCTCAACCCTGGCACCTCTCAGAGCCACGAAGCAGGCTGCTGCCTTTTGAAGGACTGAGTCAAATGGAACCTCAGGCTGGGCAGCCTCTCCCCTTTAAAGACTGAAGAAACTGACAGGGTCTGCGCACATGTTTCCAGCTTCAGGCCTAAGACCCTCCTAACCACCCTTCCACCTTGGCTGTGGAAGAGGCCTAGAGAAGTTGCACTCCTAGCCCATAGTCACACAGCAAGTCTTTCCCAGGTGAAAGACTTGGAATCAGTCTTGCTGGATTCAGTCTGGCTGGATTCAGTCTGTCTGGTCTTGGACTTGGGGTTCCAATGGGAAGCAAGACTCTCTAGGGCAGCTGTAATCAACTGCCCCAGGTGTGGCAGGTGAGTTTGCACACTGCTTTGCTTATTAGTAGCAAAGGCATTGAAATACCCCTTCCCCATTGAGACCCCTAAACCTCCCACCGGGTGGGATCCTCAATGGCTGAGTCTGCAGGACTCCCAGGCTGAGCTCAGTGTTGGAGCCCTGACGCTCTGCAGGGGGCCTGGCCCTCCCAGAAGCTCCTGTTCCACCTTGTCAGCTCTTGGTTCCCTCTCTGCTTTGGGAGTGCTGAGAACCAAATGGCAGGGACTAAGCTCTTTCCTTGTTGTGGACTTCTCTCCTTCCTCCCTCCCTGCTTTGCACAAGTTCTGCTGATTCAGAGGACAGAGGCTCCTTAGAGGTGACCTTGACCCCTGCAAGGCTCAAGTAGCTGGAGACCTGGGCAATTCTTGAACCCAGTGCCACCTTGTCACATATAGCAGGAAGGGCAGGGATAGGCATGCCAGGATGAGGGAATTGTTAAGGTGGAGATGAGGGGCAGGTGCCTGGGTTCTTATACAGAAAGAAGAGAAATCAAAAAAACATTTCCTGAGGAACTGGGGAATCTGGGTGCCTGGCCCAGCTCTGCCTCTGATGTACTGTGTGATTGCAGGTAGGTCATACCCCTCTCTGGAACTCAGTTTCGCATTTATGAGAAGATCGATTGACTCTAAGAGATCTTTCAGTGCCAAAGTATAGTCAGTATCTGACCACCTCCTGCCACCTCTAGTTTCCCCTCTCATAAGTTGCTATCATCTCTTGCTTGAATTGTACCATTAGCTTCCTAACTCACACGGGGCAGATGCCGATGCCCCCTCCCACTCTCCCCCCCCCGCCCGCCCCCTTACAATAACCAGTGGATGGTCTGCTTCCTACCTCCACTGCCTCTCTGCTCTCACAGCCTCCCACTCTCCCCTGGTTCACTCAGTCTGGGAGCACTTCTTTCTTGATGGTTCTGCAACACACCAGGCACCCTCTGGCTCAGGTCTGTTGCATTTGCTTTCTCTCTTCTCCCAAGTAGCCGAATAGTTCACTCCCTCATTTCCTTCAAATCTCTGTTCAAATGTCACCTTCTCAAAGCTGCTTGCCCTGACCACTCTCTGTAAAGTAACCTCCCCCTGACTCCCATACCAATGTTCCTCCTCCCCTCTCCCCACTTAATTTTTCTCCATCATCAGCTGACATTTTTTTGTTGGTGTAAGAACCATCCAAACCTGTAAAGAATTTTTATGAGTTTATTTGAGCCAAACTGACGACATAGGCCAGGAGCAAGATCTCACATGCTCCAGAGAATAAACAGTTTCGCAGCTTATTTTATACAGTAGAATCAAAGGAGAAGACCTAAGGAAAGTGCATGAAATCCATTGGTGGTAGATTAAAGAGACAAAAGAAAGCAAAACGAGGAAATCTCTAGGATTGAATAAGAGGCAGCAAGGAGAAACACTTTTTTTACATTGGTAGGCATAGGAGAGTTAACAATGAACATTTACAGTAAATAGAGATGGTATGCGAGCAACAAGATAACAATGAGGGGTCCTGTGGTCTTTGCTCTCTTTGTCTTGTGCCGCAGCAGGGTTGTGCCTTTGAGGAAAAGAAAATCACTGACATTTCAAAGGTATGTTATCTTCCATGCATAAGAACATAGACAGGGCTCACTTAAGGTAAAGATTGACCTTTGCTAAGGAAGCTGTGGGCCTGGGGTGTGTCTACCCGCCAGGACCTGCCCAGTTAGGAATCTGTGATCAGAAAAATCTTGTGTGGTTACTTTTGTTCCCTGAGCTCATCATGTCTGCTGTGCGGCCTCCTGAGCTTGTGAGGTTTATTGCAGAGCCCTCTTTTGAGCCTTTATTTACTTGTTATCCATCTCCCACCATGAGATGGAAGGAAGCTCCATGAAGGCAGTTATCTGTCTTGGCGCTGGGTGCATGGTGAGCACTCAGTGAATACTTACGGAATGAATCAATGGGTGAATGAATGAGTGAGTTGCTGAGTGAATGCTTGCCCTGTAGCTCTGGGCTGTGTGGATCCTGGAGTTGGTGCCTTCCTGAGTTCCTTCATAATCCCACCTGCTGCAGGAGGGTTGAGGAGTGGAGTCAGGCGTGGTCAGCTGGGTGACACACACTGGGAAGGTGGGTAGTGCCAGTCAGAGAGATCAAGTTCTGAGGTTGTCCCCTCTCTCAGGAAACTTTCACCCAGCATCCATTGTGAGTTGGGCACAGGGCATTCAAGGTGAAAGGAACAAGACCTCAACCAGCTCTGCAGGGACGCAAACAGACCTTTTCACGCCCTGAAGTAAATGTCATAATGGAGGTGAACATAGAGATGGGGGTGGGACATTAAGGAGCCTGAGGTGGAGGCTCCTACCTAACGCGGGCGGGATGAGGGGCGGCATGAGGAAAATGGGGAAGGAAAGTAAGGCCCTGATTGCTGTGGTGGGGGGACAGAGCTGTGACAATGGAGTAGCAAGTGCCAGGGTGAGCACTGAGTGTTGGAGTGAGGTGACAGGGTGGGTAAGGACCTTCCTTGTAACCATGCTAAGGAGTCCAGTTGGGCCCAAGCCTGCAAGCTGGTGGGTTTCACTCTTTTTTAAAAAACAACAAAGCTCTTTGTTCACATGAACTCCTATGCCAAGCTCAGCATGTAAATGGAGTCACCCAAATCCACGTGGAGCTGTGCAGGTGGACCCAGGACAGTCTCCAAATTGGCCATGTTTGTTTCTGAGACCCAGGCTGCCTGTATTCCAGCCCTTTGTCCGCCCTTACTGTGCTGGCCTCTGGCCCGGGTGGGGGCCACACCGTTTATGTGAGGAGTCAGCGCTGCCTGGCCAGCCCTGAGCAGCTGGATGGCCCCTGCCCTCCTTGTTGCCACCCGCGGCTCCTGCTGATGTGTTGCTCAGCCCGCTCACCTGGTGCACCGGGTAGTCTGGCAGAGGGAAGCAGCGTGAACACGTCGGAGGGGCTGGAGCGGGTCCAGGTGGGTGAGGACCAGGCCAGGACTCATGAAACACCTTGTCCAGAAGATACCACCTTCCACAGCCTAGTGGGACCAAGACCGGTCACGGCAGCTCAAGATGCACTGGCACATGCAGGTGGAGGGCACCTCCTGCCAGGAAAGGGAAGGCGTTGGCATCGTCATGGCAGGAAGCGCATCTGGGCTCCGTGGAGTAGAAAGGGGGAGATGAGATCCTAGAGCAGCCGTCTCCTTTCCACTCTGAGCACCTCCGCCAACTTTCCTCTCTGCCTCTTGGTTCCATTTCTGAGAAGGACAATCTGATTGGCTCAGAAACCCAGCAGGGACCTTTCTTGGGTCAGTCTCTAGCTCTAGGTGAACTGGGCGGCTCGGTTAGGGGCAGGGAGCCGTGTGGTACCAACTAGAGTTGGCCCTTCCAGGGCTGCGGTGGCCCTCGGGCTGATCCCTGCTGCCAAGGGGCCTGGCTGAGATGATGCTGGTGGCAATGAAACCCAGCCTGTGCTCAGGGGTGGGTCAGCCCTGCGTCAGGGATGCCGGTTTCTATCTGGGCCATCTCTAGGGGGTCAACATTTTATAAATTTTCGGGCTAAAGAGAATGCCTTTTTCTAATTGGTCCTCCAAGAGGGGGCATTTTTTCCATAGTTTGTACTATGTGCTGGCGGCCGTTGTCCCTCCAGGGACATCCTCAAAGAATCTGGAACTGAGCTGAGGGCCAACCCCGCCCCTCCACCCCGCAGCAGGACAGCAACAGGGCTGAGGGCCGAACGGACTTCAGTCCTCGTCGAGCTGTCCCCCACCTGCACTTGTCCGACAGGGAAACTGAGGCTCCATGGAGGCCAGGTCTCTTGCCCCGAGCCCCGGTGCCAGCCCCTGGCCCAGAGAGGCAGCTGCCCACAGTGGCCCTGGTGTGGGCCCCGGTCCTGTGCTTTTGCTCCCTTTGCCATATTTAGAATCGGGGAAACTGCTAGTCCCAGCCCCTGAGAATTCTTGGAAAGAGCCTCGCTCTGAGGCCTGGCTGACTGCCCCGCCCCCTTCCCCCCTGCAAGAGAAAGTAAGGGCCTGCTTTTCCCAGAGGAGCTTGGGGTCCCCCCAGGCCACCACGCACCCCGCTGCCTCACAGGTCTAGCTGAAGTCCCCTCTGCAGCACCAGCTCTGGTTTGGGGCTTAAGCTGCCCTTGTCTGGTGGAAGGTGGTGAGGGTCATGGCCTCTGCCCTCCAGAACCTTGGCTGAATAGGGACAGATTGGCTCCATCTGTCCCCAAGAGGGAAGACAGAACCTTGCCTTCGGGTTCCTGGTGCAGGGGGTGAGGAAGGGGTCACACACTGCCAGGGCCAGATGTAGAAACGCGGGAGCCAGCTGGCAGCCAGGCAGGCGGCAGACACTGGCAAGACTGTCTGGAAGGAGGGACGCTGAAGAGGGACGGACGGAAGGAGGGGGCAAGGCCCAGGTCTGCATTCACTTTGCCCTGGCGTGTGTTGGGGGTGTCTCCTTATCCCACACCGGCTGTTTCCTCCCTCAGAATCATCTGTGCTTCAAAAACAAAAATATAAAACCCCAAACCAAACCAAACCAAGTCCGCAGGTGTGGAGCACCTGTGATGCTCTGGCTCTTCTCTGCCATCTCCTTGTTGGGGATCGTGGTCCTGTGGTCCCAAGGGCCTGGTCAGTTCCCTCCCCAGTGGTTCACTCGCGCTGTTTCAAACCTCCTCCATCTCTTCAGACCACCTCCCCCTGACCCTGCTTCCCACCTCTGGGAAGTGCAGAGGTCCTCGAACCCCTGTGGGAGCTCTCTGGGTTTCCCCCAGCCCTGCCCACTCCTCTCCCACCTAGTCTCTCCCCCTTCCCACCTGTCACCATGGAAGCTGGCCAGGCCCATTCTGCTCAGCACCTGCCCTTCCCTGGCTCTGGATCCCAGCCTCCCTGCTGCTCTGGGGACTTCATCCATTGATCACTCTTTCTCTCTCCCCCACATCTTCAACTTCTCCCTTTTCCCCACCTCCTGCTCTCCTCTGGTCATGAACAAAAGGAATTCCCTGTGCTCTGTATCCTTCTCAGTCTCTACTCTTGGCATCAAACTTCTTAAACTGGTTATAGCTACACTCACCGCCTCCTCTTCCTCACTACCTCTCTCCCAGTCTCACCCCATCTGGGCCGGTTCCGGTCCTTCCCTCTATCTGGGGCTGTCCTTGCCAAGGTACCTGGTGACCAACTTGTCACCAAATCCAATGAACATTTTTCAGGGCTTATCTCGCTCGACCTCTTGGCAGCATTTGACACCGCTGTGCACTCCCTCCTCCTTGAAACACTTTCTTCACGTGGCCTGGCGCCTCTCTCTCCTGGTTCTCTCCCATCTCGCTGTCTGCTCCTTCCCAGTCCAGGTAGACGGTCTATCCTTCCTCTGCACCTCTGGGGCTCCTTCGAGTCCTCCTCTGAATGTGTCACATGCTCTCTGAATGGTCTCAGCTGTCCCCATGGCCTCAGTTATCACCTCTACCCCAATGTCCTCCCAATCGGTGCTTCCAGCTCAGGTGTCTGTCTTCATAGCCATGGGCTGCCCAGTGTCCCACCGCCCTCCCCATCTCAACATGTCCGAAATGGAACTCATCACCTCCCACTCCTGCTCCTCCACTTGGGTCTCCTATCAGCATCCTCGCAGCAACGTCATCCGTCCAGTGCCCACAGCAGACATGTGACTCATTCTCCCTCATTGTCCCCAGTTCCAATTAATCACCAAGTCATACTTCCTAACCCTTTCTCCAGGCCATGCACGTCTCCTCAGTGCTGTCACCGTCATCGCTACAATCTGAATTATGATGGAGCCTTCTACGTACTCTCCCTCATCCGTCTCACCTTCTCTAAGCCACGCTCCACACTGCCTGAGCGGTAGTCCTGAAACACAAATTGCACCATATCATCCCCTCTCTTAAAACTCTCCAGTGGCTCCCTTTTGCTTTTAGGATAGCGTTCATAGTGCCCGAGGATGCCCCTGCATCTGGTCCTCTCTGGTCTCCCCTCTGCCCCTTTACGTGGGGCCCCCTCCCTCCTGAACTGCAGGTTCCCACATCTCTGTTGCTTGTACCACAACCTGCATTCTCTGCTTGGGGCACCCCATGATCCCCCAATTTGGCTCTGCTAAAGCCATCTTGGGGCCCCCCTCCCCTTGGGCATGCTGTCATCACCCTATCCATCACATCATCGCTGTTATACTTGTTAATTTCTTGGGGGCCTGGATTATTCATTTCTGGCTTTACAATAAACCTGGCTGAGCCTAGATGGCAAATGATGTTTCTTAAGTGAATGTGGCTCAGAGAGGTTAGGCAATAACCTCTTTTCTGTGTGTGACCCCCACTGCCCCATGTAACCCCATCTCTCCAGTCTCCAAGCATCTGTCTGTCCAGGAACATCCCAGAGAATCTGGAGCTGCTGGAGAGTCAGAAGGCTGACTCCCCCCACTCATGTTGCAGACCAGGAAGCTGAGGGCCAGAGCGGTAGTATGACTTGGTGGTCCCGGTGGACTTGGGTTCAGGTCCTGGCCTTATGGTTTGGACAATTTATAGGCCTTTCTTCCCATCTTTTTTTTTTTCCTTTTAAGTAACAGCTTTAAGGAGATAGTCACATACCATAATCCACACTCCTTTTCAGGTGTACAAGTCAGTGGTTTAAAGTGTACAATTCAGTGGTTTTCAGTATATTCACAAAGTTGCGCAGCCATCATAGGACACCTTTCTGAGTCTCCGTTTCCTCATTGGTCCGCCTTGGACGATTATGGTGCTGTGGGGTTATTGCGAGAAGTGATACTAGTTATGCATGTGGCAGGCTTGGCGCGGTGCCTGGCCAGCAGGAAACCGTGGCCACTGGGCATAGTTATGGGGTCAGAGAACAAATCAGGGGTAAAACCAATGTTGGCTCGAGACCCACCTTCCCAGAAGGGCTTTTCTTGATTCCCTTGGTGGCTACTTCTGGGCAGTGATTTGAGCCAGGTCTTGGTGGGATGGGGGGGTGAAGGGGTGGGGGGTGGCATGGGGGTGGGGCGCAGAGAAGGCAATGATTCTAGTTGTTTAAAAAGCCTTGGGGATGCTGGGATGGCTCATCAAGTTGAGTGCTCAGCTTGCAGCCCCAGGGTCCAAGAATCATATCCTGACCCTGGCCCATGAAGATGCATATGCTGAACTGAGGTGTGCCCCCACTTTGGTTCTCATGTAGGAGGCCCCCAGCTCTTGTGCCTCCCATGCAGGAGGCCCCTGGCCGGTTCCTGCCCTGTGCAGACCTGTGCCCACCTATAGAGTGAAACTATATCAAAAACTAATGACATACAACTATCGAGTCTGCTCTGGACCCACCCTCTTCTTTCTGTCACCCTCTCTGTCAAAAACAATAAAAATAAATCTAAAATCTTTGAAGTAGGTAATAATTGAGTCAGCCATAACCACTCCCACTAACTAAGCCAGTGATTCTCAAAGTGTGGTCCCCAGAGGAACAGCATTAGTATCACTTGGGAACTTTGTAGAAACGCAAATTCCCAGGCCCCACTTCACTCTTCTAAATCAGACACTCTAGGAGCGGGGCCCAGAAATCAGTATTTTAATAAGCCCACCAGGTGATGCTGATGCCCGCCTAGTTTGGAAACCACAGTTCTAAGCAAACCATTCACCTGTTCCTTGTTGCCTTCTTGAATGAGTGGAATAGTCACAAGGTGGTGGGGGGTAGGGAGGAAGGGTTGTGATAAATCTCACAATAAGCCCCATCCGGGGAGAGCCAGCCAGGCAGGGCCCACCTGTCCCAGCTCTGTCTCCTGCACTGGGCAGGGGCCCCACATTGCAGCCAGACACGATAGGCCAAGATGCTCCAGAAAGTGGCTGGCAGCTTGGCCTCTGTGCTGGGGCGAGGAGAGAGGTCCCAGCTAGCCAGCTCCTGTGTGCCATCTACATGGGTACAGATGAAGACACCGGCTCCAGAGCGGGCAGAGACAATCCTTACAGTCCTTATTTGTTGCCTGAATGAAGTCACCGTCTGGTTCTGGCGGACACAAGCAGACCCCAGCTCAGGGCTCCCTCCCGCCCCACATCTCCTCCCTCCTTGAGCTCCAGACATCTGCTCTTCCAATAGTGGGTGTGAGGACCGTTTGGAAAATGCAACCAGCCTGGGGAACAACCTGAGCTGGGCTTCCAGCCTGAGCTCTGTCCCTGGTTCACTGTGTTATCTTGAACAAGTGTGTCCCTCCCTCCCTAGGCCCCATTTCCTCATCTGGAAATTGGGGACAATTATTCAGGTGCTTGGAACACAAGGTGTTCTCTCCATACATCTGTGCCGCTGTACAGAGCATGTAGGGCACCCAGTGTGTGAAGGCAGGGGGACATGAAGTTCAGGGGCTCCATCTACCAAGCGGAGCTGGTCAAGGTTGGAGATCTGCCTACTCAGCCCTTCTCAGGAAGGATGCTGCAGAGGACAGGTCAGGTATAGATGTGCTGAGAGCGTCGGGAGTCTCCTCAGTGGGTACAGACTGGGGGCTTTGGTGACATGGTGCCCTGATGTTTGTTTAATGTGAATGTCTGCTATTCATTTACTTAGTCTTTCAACCATGCCATGAAAAAATAAATAAAGCAGGGAAGAGGGGGAAGAGAGTGCAAATAGGGCCATTGTTTTGGAGAGGGGGTGGTTGGGAAAGGCCTCTCCTAGGAAGTGATGTCTGGACAGACAGCTGGATGAGTAAAGGAGCAACAAACAGGCAGAGAACACAGCACAGGAAGTGCGAGGCCTGGAGGTGGAAATACGTTTGGTGCGTTCCGGGAAGAGCAGGGATGTCAGAATGCTGGAGCCCAGTGACAAAGGGGTGCGAGGGGAGATCCTCAAGTTCAAGAGGTGGGGGTGGGGGGCCAGATCTCCCAGGGCCTTGCTGGACACGCTGAGGGGTGGGACGTGTGCTCTCTAAGTGTGATGGGAAGGCAGTAGGGAGTTTTGAGGAGAGTGAGGGTTGTTAGCTTTGCATTGTGGGAGGGTCACTGTGGCTGTTGTAAGGAGAGTGGGTTACAGTTGGGCCAGAGTGGAGATAGGGAGACCAGTCAAGGGCAAGAAGGTGGTGGCTTAGGATGGTGAGCGGTGGCCTGTTCTGAAGGTAGAGCCAGTAGGAATTTCTAAAGAATGGGAGTAGAGGCTGAGGGAAAGGACAGTCAAGGGTAACCCTTAGACATTCTGCCCTAGCCCCTGGGTGGAAGGGGGTGCTGTTACGAGAGGGGGAAACTGGAGAGGAGAGAGAGTTGAGGGCAAATTGAGTGTTTTTGGACACATTTGGTTTGAGAGGCCACTAGACATCCAGATAGGCAGTTGGACGTGAGAGCTGGACTCTGGGGAGAAGGAGCCACACCCTCACGCCTGCTAAATAGCAAAGGCTATTGTGGTAAAGGGGTGGGGGCAGGATTAAAAGCATTTCCCCCTCCATCTGTATTTTTAAGAGCATGTATTTTATGTATGTATGTATGTATGTATTTATTTATTTATAGATTTATTTTATTGTTTGAGAGAAGGTAAGAGAGGGAGAGAGAAGGGGGAGGGCCCAGAGCAGTCTCCATAGTTGTATGTCATTAGTTGTGACATGGTTTCATTCCATACAGATGGATGTGGGGCCATGCAGGGTGGGAACCGAACTGGGGTACCTCCTGCGTGGGAGGCAAGAACCTTCACCACCTTCCTGGTGGTTACCAGTTGTGCTGCAGTTCAGCATATAGGTTTGCATGGGCCAGAGCCGAGATTCTATCCCTGAACCTTGCAGTTGCAAGGCAAATGCTCAATCTGCTGAGCTATCCCGCAATCCCCAAGAACATGCATTTTAAAATTTATATGAGTTTGTTACTACCCACGTTTATTCTAAAGAAACACTAGACAATACAGAGAAGTGAAAGGCAAAACAAAAGTCAAATCAGGCTTCATTTTACCACCCAGTGATTGTAAGTCCTGCTGACTCTTGGTACGTAGTACTGGTATAGTATAAAAAAAAATTACATTAAAAATATTGAAACCACAGTGCCTTTAAGGTTTTATAATCTGCTCTTTTTCACTTAACCTATTGTGAACATTTATAGATATATAACTTTTGGCATGGAAAGAAAAGTACTGATAAGAAGATTTTTGAAACACCCAGTAGACAGTCCCTAGTGTGTCCCTCTTACTTGAGGATCTGAGGGCAGCTGAGCCACAGGGCTGCAGGATCTCTGTCTGGGGCTGGGGTGAAGGTCTATAAAGATTTGTCTGCAGCCCTTCCCAGAGGCTGGGGCTGGATGAGATGACCTCCAGGAGGGCCCTTCTGCCTCTGAGCCCTGTGTGACAGTCGCTATCCCCAGTGGATGTGGCCGCTGCGTTTTCTGTGGTTAATTATTGAACAGGAGGAGCCGCTACTCTCGCCCATGCTTTATGTCTTCGCTGACTTAGCTCTTTCCTGGAACTGGATAAGGAACTCCTTTTCTTTCACTCATTCAAAACCCTTGACTGCCACCTGCCACCTACCTCCTCTACCCAGGGGCATGTGCTGGGATGCAGCCCTATACCTGCCCTGCAAGCAGGCCAGTAGGCCCTGTCCAAGGAGGTGTCAGTGGGTCAGAATGGAACCATGCCCTTCCCACATCTTTCCTCCTGTCAGCCCCTGCCTTACAGATGAGGAGACTGGCTCAGAGAAAGTGGGTGGCTTTCCCAGGGCCACACACACAGCAGGACTGGTATTCGAACCCAGGTCTCTGTGACTCCCAGCCCATGCCCCTGCCACGACACATGAACACAAATAAAGCCACGTAGAAAGTGACTTGGGCCACAGACAGGGAGGACAGCATTGGGAGGGGACAATAGGATGGGGCGAGGGCATCCCAGAGGGCTCTTCAGAGCAGGAGCATTGTGTGGGAACCGTGAGCAGTCTTAGCCGGCTCCGATGGTGAGGTGTTTTAGGCAGAATGCAGCGTCAGCAGTCCCAGGTAGGGACACTTGGTACATCTGGGGAAGGCTGTGCGTCAGTCCACAAGGCATGTGTTTCCAGAGAAGTCCATCCCCTCGGGCGCCTCTTTCAGGGCACGTGCATGTCCAGCACACCCCCATCTGGAGGAGGGGCCCTTCTGGGAGTTCAGCTGCGTTCCCGTTTGCTGCATCTGCAGCTGTGCCTCTATCCTTCCCTCACAAATCCACATCCTCCTGAGGCCACCAGCTTCTCTCCTTATGCCCTGTCCCCTCTGCCCATCCACTGGGTTCCCGTCTTACCTGTTGTGGACGTACTGAGTGACCTTGAGCAATCAATGCCTTTCCCGCTCTGGGCCTCAGTTTCCTCAATGGGGTTGAGGGAAGTGATAGAAGTTTCTCCTATGTCTAGAACACTCAGGCACTCAGCCGCTTCCCACTACCCTCAGGCGAGCTCCAGGCCTCCATGCCATGGCTCCCTCCGCCTGATTCCCTTCCCTGCCCTTCTCCCCTCTGCACACTCCTCTCCTTCCCTGCCCTCCCTGGTCCCCTTTCCTTCCATAGCTGTCTCGTTATTTAATTCCTTAAGAGCTCGTGAAGGTAGGGGCAACTGTCCCCATTCTGTAGATGACGCCATGCTTTTGCCCCCTTGGGGAATCACAGGGAAGGGGAAATCCCTTCCTCAGCCACTGACCTTCCCTGCCCCCCTGGCTGACTTCTGGGGCACTTATCTCAAGACAACTTAAAATGAGCTGGGGACTAAGGAGGAGGCGTTTCCTGACTGGGATGCTGGCCGGCCTGTTCCCACTGCCAGCCACAGCTGAACGCCCCTTCTGGGAGCTGCAGCCTGCATCGAGGGCAGTAGCGAGGGTTGTAAAGTGTTTGTGAGCTCTGTAGACCGGAGCTCCGGGGCTTCTTCCTTTGCTGTCCAGCACGGAGCCACAACTCCAGGAAATGCTGTTTCTTTTATCGGCTTTCCAGATAGTTCTTCCCAGATAATGCTCCCCTCCTCCTCCAACTCTATAGCTGCCTGCCGAGTCTCCGCCTCTGTCTGTCCACCCAGCAGTCTAACCCTCTCCTTCATGCTGCACTTGCAGATTTCTGCTGGTGTTCAGCTGCCTGGTGCTGTCCGTGCTGTCCACTATCCAGGAGCACCAGGAACTTGCCAATGAGTGTCTGCTTATCTTGGTGAGTGCCGGGGCCCCCGCCTGAGGGAGGCTGTGTGCGGTAGCATCTCTGGATTCAGGGTGAAGGTGGAGAGAGGCTTCTCATACCACGGTTCAGAGTGGCTGCCCGTGCTATGTTCCCTGAGCTGTGGCAGGTATTGGGGGACCTCCTACCTCTATGTCAGGGCTTATGATGGGCCCTGAAAGGAGGGGAGTAGGTCTCACTCCTTCTCAGGACCCAAACTGCTGATTTCACCCCAGTGAGAGGTTTGTTTTTGGGAGGCCCCCCCATCCCCACTACACAGAGGGAGGCAGGTAATAGACGGTCAGTCTATGTTACCAGGTAGTCAGGGTTAGAAAGTCTGGAATAACTGCGAGGGGGAGGGTAGGGGGAGGAGAAAACCCCAGACAGCTTATGGGGACAGGAAGGGAGGACAGACCTGGGCTCTCAGTCTCTTTGGAAGGCGCCACCTGCCTTGGAGACTCCTCAGGTTCATACAGGTGTGAGAACCACCGGAGAGGTGGTCTGCGGGGAGCGTAGTGCCCGCACCCGGCCTCCGCGCTTTCTGGGCTGTGTGACCCGGTCCCGGAGCGTGGGGAGAACTGAGACCCCTGGCCCCACAGGAGTTTGTGATGATCGTGGTGTTTGGCCTGGAGTACATCATCCGCGTCTGGTCAGCTGGATGCTGCTGCCGCTACCGAGGATGGCAGGGCCGCTTCCGCTTTGCCAGAAAACCCTTCTGTGTCATCGGTAATAAGGCCTCCCTCCCGCGCCTGACCCTTCACCCCGAGTCCCAGGGTTGACACCCTGACCTCATCTCTGACCGCTGACACAGACTCAGCGGGTCCCAGTTCCCACCACGGTCCCACCTGCCGGGTCCCAGACGCGGTGGGTTGGTCCCCGGGCGCTAGCCGTGACCTCGCCCTCCCGCCCCTGCAGACTTCATTGTCTTCGTGGCCTCGGTGGCCGTCATCGCCGCGGGCACGCAGGGCAACATTTTTGCCACGTCTGCGTTGCGCAGCATGCGCTTCCTGCAGATCCTGCGCATGGTGCGCATGGACCGCCGCGGCGGCACCTGGAAGCTGCTGGGCTCAGTGGTCTACGCGCACAGCAAGGTGAGGCCGGCGGGGCCGTGCTCGGGACGGCTCCGGGCGGGCGGGAGCAGGGAGGACGGGGCCGAGGTGGAGCCTGGGGAGGGAGGCGGGGCGCGGACGGAGCCTGTGGGGGGCGGGGTGGGAGCGGTCAGGACCTGTGGTCTATGGCAGAGGGGCAGGGTAGGAGCGGAAGCGGGACCCGGGCGGGGCCTAAGAGGCGGACCAGGCCAGGAGGCGGGGCCTAGGAGTGCGGACCAGGCCAGGAGGCGGGGCCTAGGAGTGCGGACCAGGCCAGGAGGCGGGGCCTAGGAGTGCGGACCAGGCCAGGAGGCGGGGCCTAGGAGTGCGGACCAGGCCAGGAGGCGGGGCCTAGGAGTGCGG
>PVKE010005370.1:0-14168 GCA_004027555.1 Craseonycteris thonglongyai
AAATAAATCTTTTTTTTTTTTTTTTTACCACCAGCCCTTGTCTCTTGATCATTGGCTCACAAGCAGCAAGAAGCTGAACCTGAGTTCAGTAACAGAATCACCAATTAACTCTTAATGAAAATAAAGCACGAGGAAAAAAAAGGTCGAAATTTAGGAATTGTAAGTTGTTGCTAGGTTTCACAAATGAAAGGCTTATATGGTTTGTTTATCGATGTGAAACATCTCAACCAAGACATTTTTTTTCATGTCCTGATGTGGTGTCTAATGATAAAATTCTAACGGTATTTATACAGAGAATATAATAAGTACGGCCCACAATATGTGGAAAATGTCTAAATTTAGCATGATTTTAAGGTCTAAGAAGCCACAAAGTCACAGGGGAGTTTTTAGGCTGTTTTTACTGGTAAAGGGAGTTTTTATGTCAGAGTTGAAGATCAATCTGACTATGAAAGTAGATAATATTTAATTTTGCAGATTCTATTGTGTTTAATTAGTGAATATCAAAACATAATTGTGAATGTAGTATATGTGCCAATGATTTTTTAGGCTATGGTGAATATACATAGAATAAACCTAATTCCTATTTTCAACAATCTAATGGGAGGTATGGCTACGTTCTCTCCAAGATGATCCAGAATCAGGCCTGCCTCCTAATATTCACATCACCTTATAATCCCTTCTATTTGACACCAGGCAAAAATGATGTATGTCACTTTTGAGATTAAGTGAAAAGAAACTGTGTCTTCTGACTCTCCCTCTCATTTCCTAGGGCTGCCATTAAAAATATTACCACAAACTGGGTGGCTTTAAACAATAGAAATTACAGTGTAATTTTGTCATAGCTCTGAAGGCTAATATTATGGAATCAAGCTGTGGGAAACATCCTGCTCTGTGAAAGCCTCTAGGAGAGAATCTGTTCAAGGCCTTTCTCTTCACTTCTGGTGTCATAAGGAAGCCTTGGCATTCCTCAATGGGTACCTGCCTAACTCTACACTCTGCCTCTGTTATCACAGGGTGTTCTTCCCACTGTTTCTGCATTAGTGTCCACATTTCCCTTTTTACAAGGGCACTGTTACTGGGTTGAGATCCAGCTACCCGCCTCTCATAAGCCAATAATTGAGAGACAAAATTGGAAGAAAAACATCCCCTGAAATTTTCTTTTTTTTGCTCATCTGCTATCATTAATGTATTTTATGTGTGATCCAAGACAATTCTTCCAATTTGGCCCAGTCAAACTAAAAGGTTAGACAACTCTGCTCTAGGAGAAGGAAGCTGTCCTGTTGTGAATAGCCCTATGAAGCATCCCACTGGCAGGCAAGGAATTGAAGTATCTGGCCTTGTGAGTCCTGCCAACTTCCTATGCATGAAGTTGGCAGTGGAGCCTTTTTTAGTCAACCTTGAGATCACTGACCCTGGTCAATACCCTGATTGCAGACTTGTAAAAGGCCCTGAATCCAAGGCACCCAACTGAGCTTTAGAAACTGAGATGATAAATGTTTGTTTGTTTGTTTATTCAGTGGTTGAGATTATTTGTTATGTAGCAATTGATAATACATTTTTTAATATGGAACAGGGTAACAAACAGCTAAAAATGTGGAAGTAGCTTTGGAAATGGGAATTCGAGATTGGAAGGGTTTTAAGAAGTGTCTTAGAAAATGTCCAAATTCCCTAGGATGATTTTTACTAGAAATCTGGACTTTGTAGAGGCTGTTATTCAGGGCTTAAAATGAAGAATATGTTATTGGAGATCTTTGTTAAACACTAGCAGAAAATTAAGCAATTCTATTATCTGCACTTATATAGAAAGCAGAAAATCTCCCTAATTAAATGCATTAATCTAGCTAAGGGTATTTCCAATTAAAGTGTTGAAGGTGAAGTCTTGTTCCTTCTTTATGTTTTGAAATGCAAAGGAGAGAGAGAAATTGAGGAAGGAATGTTTTAAACCAAATGGAGCCAGGACTTTATGAATTTTAAAATTCACCTCTCCAGATGACAAATGATGGTAACATGAACAAATGGTTTCTGCACAAATGCCAAATCAAGGGTAATACCAGACATACTGTGGTCTAAAGATGCAGCCTAGCATGTTACTGTAAAACCTTTTGTTTAGATTTTAGAAAAATTAAAACCGGTATCTAGAGTACAGTGATGCCTTGGAATTTAAACTTAATCCGTCCCAGAAGCCTGTTCCAGTTCCGAAATGTTCAAATTCCAAGGCAAGTTTTCCCCTTTCAACAGGAACAGGAGTAATCTGTCCCTAAGTGCCACAAACTTGAATTTTCAAAATGATTTTAACAGTAAATACACTGGATTTAAAGTAAAATATTAATTTTATTAATTTTAAGGTAAAATATTAACAAGTAATAATATTTAAATAAAAATTTTTTTTAAATAATGATGATGACACATGTGGACGCTTTAAGAGATGGAAGAGGAAGAAGAGTCATCTTCCAGGATAACTTCAGGTGTCTGCATTCTTTGTCTTTTAATGCCCTTTACTGTGGTACCACTTATAGAGGGCCTGGGGTCACTGGTTGTGTTTGCTTTTGAGAACCAACGTTCCAAAGTGGTCGTACATTATGATGGGGTAGGGGTTGCTGCCTATACAATCTGTGTTAGACCAATTCCCCCACACCACTCTTTAAGTATAGCTCACAAGAACCATGAGTGAGCGTGCAGACAAAGCTACAGGCCATACAGTCGATATGTCCCACATAAACAACATGTTGGTGTTCAGATTCCAAAGCTGCATGTGGATTCTGAAGCAAAAATTGCTTGATTTTTCATTTGAATGCCAAGTTGTTCGAGTTTGGGGGCATTTGGATTCCAAGGTATCACTATACTATAGTCACACTAAAGCCCCTTCAAAGTTTTAAGGCTATATATATCATACAAATCCTCTTAACCAAACAGGACTTCTAGAAAACCTAAGAGTATTGTCCTTAGATATCTCAGCAGAGATCTAAGTTAGAAAAAGGCTTATCTTACAGCGATTTATGGGCTTGGAGTATTTTTGTTTATTTGTTTTGTTTAAATGGCACACGCCATAATGAAAGTTATAGGAGTCCCACCAGGTTTTTGAAAGTATGATACCAGCCAGCATCTGGCTACCTACCCCAAAAAGCTTGAAGACCTTAGTTCGTAAAAACATATGTACCCCAGTGTTCATTGCAGCACTATTCACAGTGGTCAAGTCATGGAAACAACCGAAGTATCCTTTGCTAGATGATTGGACAAAAAAACGGTGGTACATGTATATAATGGAATGTTACTCAGCTATAAGAAAAGGTGAAATACAGCCATTTGCAGCAACATGGATGGAACTTGAGATCATCATGCTGAGCGAAATCAGACAGACAGAAAAAGCTAAGAACCACATCACTTCCCTCATACATGGATATAAAACTGAAAGCAACAAAGAAACAAAATCGCATACAATAGTCAATAGTTTAGTGGTTACCTGAGGGTAAAGGGGGAGGGAAGTGGGGGAAGAGAGAGGGGGGTGAAAAGGAGGGAGGTGGAGCTAAATATATGGTGATAGAAAGAAAGCTGACTCTGGGTGGTGAACATATTGGAACATATAGACGAAGTATTATGGAATTGTACACTGAGAACTTATGTGATTTTTGCTAACCAATGTCATCCTAATAAATTTAGCAATAAAAAAATAAATAAGTAGAATGACACCTAATAAATTTAACAATTAAAAAAATAATAATTAATTAATTAATTAAAACAAATGTAACCAGCAGAAACATTATCAATTTAGATTGGAAGGTCCAAGATTACATAAAATGGAAGAGGCAGTAGCACCCCAAAATTTCTGCTCTTGTGAGAAAAGTTGAGAAAATTTCTCAGCTACAAATATATGCTACCTTTTGTGATAAAAGAAAGATGACTAAGCAGGTAGAGCAAAAACATAAAAGGTGGAGCTGAGAGCCATGCAACATTTGCAAAGTTTGATAAAGCAGGGCTCAGTAAAATGAGGCATGCTTTTATTGTTTCCTATAGCAGTTGCATCATTTTATAATGATACCAACAATGCACAATGCTTCCAATTTCTCCATATCTTTGCTAACACATTATTTTCTGTTTTGTTTTGTTTTTCTAATATTAACCATCTTAACAGGTGTGAAGTATTATCTCACTGTGGTTTTGACTTACATATTTCAGAGGACTACTGATAGTAATCAACTTTCGTTTGCTTGTTGGCCATTTGTGTACCATCTTTGGAGAAATGTTTATTCGAGTCCTTTACTCATTTTAAAATTAGTTCTTTAATTTTTTCTTGTTGTTGTTGTTGATGAGTCACATAAGTTCTTTATATATCCTGGCTATTAACCCATGATCAAATATGAGATTTGCAAATATTTTCTCCCATTCTGTAGGTTGACTTTTCACTCAGTCCATTGTGTCCTTTGATGCACAACAGTTTTCAGTTTGGTGTAGTCCCATTATCTATTTTTGCTTTAGTTGCCCGTGCTTTTGGTACTATATAAAAGCAATTATTTTCAAGTCCAATGTCATGCAGCTTTTTCTTTATATTTTCCTCTAGTTTTTATAGTTGCAGATCTCATATTTACGTCTTTAATCCATTTTGAGTTAAATTTTGTATATAGTATAAGATAAGGCCCCAACTTTGTTCTTTCAGGTTAAGTAAAATTCTTCAGTAAATCCATCTGGTACTGGGCTGCTTTTTTTTTTAATGAAGTTTTTAAATGCTGTTTCAATATTTCTCATTATTAGTCTATTCACATTTTCTGTTTCTTCATGATTCTGTCTAGTGTGTTTCTAGAAATTTATCCATTTCCCTTAGGTTATTCAATTATGTTTGTGTGCAGTTGTTTATAGTATTCTCTTTGCTAAGTTGTCTTTCTATATTCTCATTTAGCTCATTAAGCATCTTTTAACAGTTATTTTAATTTTTATTGAGATATAATTGGCATATATTATATTAGTTATAGATATACAACATAATAATTTAATATCTGTATACATTGTGAAATGACCACCACAGTATGTCTAGTTAACATCCATCGCAGTACATAGTTATAACAATTATATTAAATTACTCATCAGGCAACTTATAAATCTGAATTTTTTTAAGGTCAATTTCTGGAGTTTTACTGTGTTCCTTTGATTGTGCCATGTTTTCCTATTTCTTTGTATGTTTTGTATTTTCTGTGGTGTAGGGAAAAGGGCTGTTTCACCATTTGAAGAAATAACCACTGCTCAGTCTTTGTGTACTGGTTGCTTGAAGGATAAGACCTTCACCAATCAGTCCAGCTGAAGGTTGTAGAACTCTCAAACCTTTTCTCATCTCTTGCCCCAACCATCTCTGCCTGCAGAACTGTAGATCCATGTGCTTCTTGCCTCAGCTTCCAAACTTGCACTGGTCCTATAAGCACCACAAGTCAGACAAGAAAAAACCCTGTCCCTTGAGTAGCCCCAAACAATCCAAATGTTGAATGTACCATCTAGTCTTCTGTTTCCGTTTTGAAGGAAGATCCCCGCTATATGGGTTTTCCTCCTGATGTCTTCCTACTAAGCCACGTGTGGGGGTGGGGGTGGGGGCACTAATGGCTGCACCAAATGCTAGGAATGATCCCTTCTGGAGGAATTTCTTCTTGGTTTTGCAATGGCCTTGGTGCCATAGCTTCTCAGCTGGTCCTAGAGCATTCACAGAGTTACTCTTCTTCGTATATTATTCTCAACTCAGTGTATCTGTGGGAAAAAAGTGGCTTGTAGCTTCCTAGTCTGCCACTTGGCAGAATTCACCATTTTATTTTATTTTATGTTTTAAAACTAGAGTGGATTTGCTTGTATGCTTACCTTCTCACACAAAAATGATTCTGTTATCATTCTTATCATTCTTTTCTCCATGTTGTAGCCATGTGGCCTCTATCATACTTCTTCACATTCAAAAGTAACTTTGTTTTTAATTTACTCTATTTTTTTATCCATCACAACTTCCACTATGAACCCAGTAAAGCTCAATGTCAAAATAGGAAACATAGTGAAAAACCCACCTTTATTTTTCCTTGAGCTACTCAATATTATTGCTATAATTGCTGCATCCTAAATCTCAGTTACTTATAATTATTTAATCATCAACCTTCTGAAATCTTCAGCTTTAACATTATACATATTACGCGTATGTTGGCATGTATAATCTTTCTCTGTATATATGCAAAGTAGACATTACATGTCTAAATACAGTTGACACCCAGCAAGCAGATTGTCTAATTTATGAAGAAAAACCCACAGCTAGAAGTGTGAGTGGCTACTAATACAATAGAGATAAAAAAAAAGCATTTTAGAATGAGCACTTCCTTTTGCTGATCTTACCTTATAGAACTTGGAGTTTGTCCTTATGCACATGTTTAATGCCACATTCTTCTGTTTGCAATGGACAGACAAGTAATATATGCTGATTTAAGATTACCCAGGGATTCTGACCTTGAAATTTCATCACCCCCATCTCTTCCTCAGGGTAAGTGGCTTTGATTTTCCCATTGGCATTTGTATATCTTCCAGCGTTAGATTTTCCTTGTAAATGTATGGCTTTAAAGTGTTATGTTGAAGATGAGTAGTAGTCTTATTAATATTAAGTAGGTATAGCGAAACTTGTCTGTAGGTAATCACAACGGTGGAGAACACGTACTTCAGTGATTTCTTTATCAAGATATCAGTGTAAAAGGTGAACTTGCTTCTATTCACTGAGTCTTGGATAAAACACCTGGAAGAAATATTTTAAATGTATGAACAAAGGAACAATTTTAGGAACACATTGTTATCTTACTGTAACACTAATTTACCTTATTCCAAATCCTCATACAAAATACTAAGATTAAGTTCCAGTGCATTTACATTCGCAGCATTCCTCTTAGAATACAAAGTGTTGGATTAATGATTAACATCCTTCACTCTCCAAAGGGAAGGGGGAAATATTTCTGGAAGAAATCAGGTTTCAGATCAAAGACTTAAGAATAATTATAATCTGATAGTTTCTAACTTGAAAAGTATTACAGCTTAAAAAGAGGTAAGTCCCAAGACCCTGGAAAACATCACTAATAAACCTATTTGACATTTTTTGAAATTGTCACTCTTTTTGTATTTTAAAAGGTACTATTTTGAATGAAACAAAAGGCAAACTACAACATGAGGTAATAGGGAATAGATGCCATAGCTTAGGAATTAATTTTTAAGAGATCAGAAACGAGGCAAAAATATGTATGGAATTATCATGACATAGTATTACCTTTTGAAATCTAACCAAATTTACTAAAGTCAATAATATTGTAATTTTTATCCAATTTGGTATTTATTCCATATTCTGCTAAGCATGTGAATTATACTTTTTTAGGTCAGAAACTATTAAATTTCTAGTAGGTTTAGTATAGGTTTGAAACTATTAAATTATCAACATTCTAAATTGGGAAAATGTCTTAGGGTTATCAAATAAGTTCTACTATACTCTTCATATAGGGTTAAGAAAAATTGGAGGATTTTGAAAAATACAGTCAGGGTTTGGTCAAGTCACAGTTATTTTTTGATAGGTAAGAACAAAACTTTTTTCTTACTAAGATCTAGCAAAAGTAGGGGAAAAGGAATAATGGTGTTGAAAAGGGATGTCAGAAAATGAATATAGAGAAAAACAGTAAAATTTGGGGTCCAGAAAACTTGTCTAGTTTTATTGTTATTATAATCCTATAAAACAACATTCTAAAAGTAAATATAAAACAAGTAAAATAAAGTCAGAGCAAAATATGTGACTATAAAATACATCTGTTATTACATTTATTATGAAAACCCTATTGAGCTCTTTCACTAAACTGTTTAGGCTGTGCTAATTATATAGAATAGTGTGGTTGTATCAAAGTCAGTCCGAAAAAGAACAAAAAAAGATGTGAGTTGTGATTTATTTTGTTTATGGCGAAGGTTTGCTCTTTTCTGAAAGTAAATAAGATTTTGGCAAAATGCCTCTAGAGTTTACTCATTCATTGAAAAATAAGCACCTACTATGCGCTGGGCAAGCTCCAGGTGCTGAGGGTATAGCAGTGAACAAACTAAAGAAAAAAAATATTTTCTTAAATTGAGTTTATAGTATATGTCTATGGGACAGTACAAATAAACAAAAAACTATATATATATATGAAAAGTTTAGGTGATATTAAGTGCAATTGAGAAAAATAAAATTTAGCTTTGTGGGAGGGTAGCATTGCAAATGAAACAATCGTCGAAGCCCTCTCAGACAAGATGACATTTAAGTCAAGACCTGATAGAGTTGCGGGGTGAAGGCACACTCTGGGAAAAAAGCCTTTTAGGAAGCTGGACCAGCAAGTGCAAAATTGCTCAGACGAGACCTTGCCCATCATATTGCAGGAGAAGCATGTAAGTTACTCTTCATATTAGAGAAGTAATGGGGAGCCAGTTTGAATAGGGATTTGTAGACCTTTTATAGACCTCTATAGACTCAGATAGAATGCCTGATAGAATGCCTTTGAAAAGTTTTAAGCAATGAAGTGAGGTCATTTAACATTCTGTTTATACCAAAAAAACAGCCCTCACTGAGTATTTCCAGATAACTAAAGTTTACTGGGATTCTTCAACTTGCTTTTGTAATTCCCTTAATTCTAATCTTATTTAGAGCTGCAGAAAAACAATACAAGAGAGCATACCTCAGAGGACTTTCCACTCAATTCCTTAAATTTTAGCAAAAAAGAGTAACTATTTTTAAAAGTCACTCCACATTACCTTTTACCTATAGTTTTTAAAAAGGACTTTAAAAAAAATAACCCTAATATTGAACAGTTACTATGTTCGATAGTAACCAGACACTGTATCTAGCATTTTAGAATTGTTTCACATAATTCTTTTCAAAAGCCTTATGAAGTAGATATGATTCTACATTTTACAGATGAGGAAATTTGTGCTTAATGAAGGTTGAATATACTGCCCAAAGTAATACATTCAAACTTAGATCTGCTATAGTTGAAAGCCTCAGCTGTTAATCATTCCTACACTTCAGTGATAAATATTCAAATAGTGACTATATGGAGTGTTTTTCATTTTGCAAAGCTTCAAGGGAGGAAAGGATTAGGAAGAAAAGAGACAGAAAAGTAAATTAATATACATATATACAACTGGAAGCAATAATACCCAAGGGTTAGTTTTAATGTTCATTAACTGAGTTTAGCCACTCTATGTCACTCTGGCTTTCATTAGAAGCTCTAGGTCAATATTCTCAAGTTTGTTTTTCTCATATTCAGGTGAATGCCTAAGGCCTTGGAACTTCCTCTGAGCATCTGTTCCCACCTCCCCATTGCAGATGGTAACCCACCTTGAATCTAATCTATTATCTGTCTTCTTCCATTATCTTTGTCACACAAAGCTATCCTGAATTCCATCTCCCCAGGATCATTGTAGAAAGAGCTAACTCCTATGTATGTCAGTATCCTAGTGGAAGAACCCGGTAGTAGTCGTTTGCAAACTGGGTTGCACAACTTAGTCACCAGGGAGAATGTGAAAAACAAAGTAGTTCTTTGTAGGTCCCCCTGAAACATTTAGGGAGAATAAAAGACAACTTTTTAACGTATCTATTACTAAACACTTTGACATGTGACTCAAATCATGGATATTAATAAATATTAGAAAAAACATAGAGAGAAATAGATAAATAAATCAATAGCTGTAGATAAATTAGAAAGCCTTTACTTGCACAGGCCTTTACCACTAACATGTTATAGACCCAATGAAAACAAAAGGGATCTTTTTTTTTTTCTGTTTTTTTGTTGTTGTTGCTGTTATATTTATTTGGGTGACATTAATTGATGTCAATTACATTGTTTCCAGGTGTACAATTCCACATGATATTGTCTATACTTTACATTATGTGCTCACCACCCAGAATTAGCTCACTTGCCATCACCGTGTGTTTGATTCCCCCCCTGCTCCCCCCACCCATCTCTCCCCCATCACCCCGCCTCAGGTAACCACTGAACTATTGACTGTGTCCACTAGTCTTTGTTTCTTTGTTCCTTTCAGTTTTATATAATAAAATTTGTAAATTTAAAATTAAATTTTACAAATTTTAAATTTACAAATTTAATTATAAATTTATAATTAAACCAGAGGTGTAGGTGCTACCTAAGCACAGCTTCAAATAGAGTAACAAAGTATGAGATAACTTAATTTCGGAAGCTGTAGCCCAGTGTTTTCCAATATTTTTAAATTAATAAGTTCTTGTATTATTTTTCTCTATGAAATGTCTGTTTGTAAAGATGTCTAGACTGAAAGCCATCCTTTTTAAACAAAATCCTTTGACTTCCATTCTATCATACAATAGAGCATATGCTTCATTTTCACACTTGCAAATTTTCAAAACATTATCATATCTACTTCACTTGATTCTCATACCAATCCATATATGAGATAAGCATAAACATTTCAACTTTATCCATGAGCAAATTCTCAGTTAGATCTGACTAAGATTCCATCTTGTGAATCTGAGATAGATATAAATGTTTTTTGCTGCCACCAGGTCCCAACCAGAATCTAACTTTCCACATGGGATCCAAACCACCTTTGCTTTTTATAATAGAAAAACAATTAATCGAGTGTATGTTTTTTAACTTCTCAGATGTCTGTCAAGGTCCACCTTGGCAAAAATGTCCTCTGAAACTTGTGTGTACTGGGCTTATTCTTCTTGTCTTGACTCTGATCGGGTTGAGTGTTTCAGGTAAGTGATGCATCATTTGTTTCTTGCTCTACTTACTCTATTTCCATCATTAATACTGGGGTGTTGTAAAATAATTTTGCTACCTCAAGCTTTGTAAAAGCCCAGGGGAAAAAACACAATTACAAAACCATGCTTCTAACAACGTAGCCCCTATCCATTTTACAAACTTCAGCCTTTCACATTCCCCTTCTAATTGTTCTGTTAGCCTTCATGGGGCACTTCACATGTGTTTCAAGAAGTTAAAATAAAAATGGCAATTATTATGAAAATATGACAATAACAAAGAAAATTTTAATTTCCAATTATTTATAGTGTTTTAAATATCTACTAAATTATAGATTGCACTAGGAAGTCTCTCCCTGAGATATGCACAATTAAATTCACTCTAAAGATGAGAAATTTCAGGCAAGAGTTTAAGCAATTGAAAAATTTAACACCCTTAAGTTTATTTATCTAATAGATGATAGCAGGTAACCCAATCATTGTGTGAGTTTACTTGTTAAGTGTTTTACAGGCTTTTGTTTGCTTGCTTGCTTGTTTGTTTATGTATGCTGTCTTCTAAATAGACTCTTCCTTACTGAATTGCTATTTATGTTATCTCTGTCCATAGTTAAGCTCATTGAGATAACTTAGTTTTCTAAAGTAATAAATAGAACATACCAATTTTACCATGTTCCAGCATTTAATCTTCTTAATATTTTTTTCTTATTTACTAGTGATATTCTTAAGACAAAAGCCATTAATAAAAAAAAGCAATGTGGATGTTCAAGAGAAAAGAAATAAAACAACAGGTAATTTTGTAGCTTGAATTTCCTAAGAATAACGGCAAACACTTGATAGATATCATGTATTACCTTAGTTAAAGCTTATTTAAAAAACATACGTTAAGATAGTATTATTACTCTGATTTTATGTTTGATGAAATTCAGACCTGAAAAGTTTAAGCAAGTCACTAGGGTTATACAAGTAGTAAGTGGTAACACTGGGAATTGTACTCAAGGAGTCTGACTTCAGAGCCTATGATCATAAATTAACCACCAGTGAATACTCTCTCATGAGAAGCTGCTGCTAGGATACTTAGCAATGGTTAATAGTTTATTAACTATTTGCTTATAGTTAATAAACAAATATCAAGTTAAAAAGTAAAATAGGGGAAACCAGGATGGCTCAACAGGTTGAGCACTCGCTTTGCAGCCCCAAGGACCGGAGATCGAGTCCCAGCCCCAACCCATCTGCCGGACCCATGTGCTGAGCTGGGGTGTGCTTCCCACTCAGGGGGCCCCCAGTTTGGTTCTTGTCCCTGATTTGGCCCCTGTCTCAAGGGGGCATGCCTCCTATGTGGAAGGCCCCTAGCCCAATTCCTGCCCTGTGCGGCCCCCGCCCACCTGTGTGAAACAAAACCATGTCAAAAGCTGATGATGTGTAACTATGAAGACTGCTCTGGGCCCTCCCCCCTCTCTTTGTTTCTTTCTCTCTGTCAAAAACAATAAAATAGATCTTAAAAAAAAAGAAAAGAAAAACAAAAGAAAATCCACATCTAACTTTTGACTCCTAAAAGAACCTAACTACTAATAGCCTACTGTTGACTAGAAACTTTACCAATAACATAAACAATCAATCAACACATATTTTGTGTATTGTATGTATTATATACTGTGTTATTATAATAAAGTAATTCAGATAAAATAAAATGTCATTAAAATATTATAAGGAAGCAATAGTACATTTACAGTGCTGTATTTATTTTAAGAAATCTGTGTATAAGGGAACCCATGTGATTCAAACTCCTATTGTTCAATGGTTAACTGTGTGTGTTAATAAAAATAACTATTGTTGAATGACTGTAGCAGAATGTGATCTGTGTGTCCACATTCTTACAGAACATTTTAAGAAACCTGAAAAATTCTCTGGAATTAAAATTTTTTTGATGATTTCTCTATGGTATTTATCATAATTTTAGTGAAATGAATTATTATTTGCTTAGAACCTTGCACTTTATTTGAATTAAAATACTGGAGGATAAATTTAATATTTTTTCCAAGGGGTAGAATAGCACAGGTGATACATTTGTAGAAACTCAGAAATAGATTTGATTCTTACCACCTCTGATTATGTGAACTTGACCAATTTATTCTATCAGTGTCTTAAAATGTAAGATGTGGCTACTTAAATTATTTTGATAATCTTTTCCTATTCTAACAGTCTATGATTTTATATATGTTCAATGTAACTGGTCACTAATTTCTAATTGTTGGTTCCAGAATAAATAGTAAGTCTCATAAACCTCAAAATTATAATAAATTTATTAATTTTTGTCATGGTGATAACTTCTGAGCATTCATAATGATGCACATATGTACACGTGTGTGTGTGTGTGTGTGTGTGTGTGTGTGATTAGTTGCAGTGGAGTGAGAGCAGGTTAGTAATGTAACACATTTATTTCTTCTTTTTCTTTCTTACTTTAGAGAGACCAGGTCTGTCAAAGTGCCCAAAACAGTGGCATCCACTTCAAGAGAAATGTTTGTTTTTTTCTCATACTATCAAACTTTGGAATGACAGTCTAGCTTCCTGTTCCACACAAGAATCCGGTTTGCTGCTTATTCACGATCAAGAAGAATTGGTAAACAATTAAACAAATACTTGAATAGAACTTAGAACTTTCTTCTAAACGTATCAACCTCTTTAGGCTTTACCCTAAAGGTTCTATGCAGGTGGAAGTATTAGTAACTTTGACTTCAAGAAACTCACAGTCTGAGAGACTAAACAGGTATGTAAGCAAATAATTAACAACAATTTAATGAATACTCATACAAAATATAAATATATACAAAGAACTATCACAAATAACTAACAATTAAATTCAAGGAGAGTTAGGAAAAGTTTCATAGAGGAGGGTGATACTTGAACTGGGTTTTAGAGGATGAGTAGAAAAATACAAACCATGAGGAGATAAACAAATTCAATATTTAGTAATTTTTCTCTTTCATTTACAGAGACTAATACAAAACCTGATAAATACTAAAGGCCTTCAATATGGGATTGGATTAAATTATACATTACCAGAGAAGAAATGGAAGTGGATAAATGGTTCTTTTCTAAATTCTGATATGTGAGTATTAGATAAGCTTATTTTAACATTCAATTTACATCAGGATTGCATTTCAAGGTAGTAATATTGTTATTGAAGATTGAGTTTTATAGTTTGAATTTAGTTTAAAAATTCAAAAGTAGTTCAGGATAAACAGAGAAAATTGATAATTCTGAAGTTGGTTGAAGATTTCCATATATATAAAAATACATTAGCCCTTTATAAAAATGTATATTTTTATCTGCAGTGGAGTCTTGGGTGACAGAAAATAAACTGCTCCTTGGAAGGGGCACATAACTTTTTTAAAATTCTAGCTGGACACTTTTTGTACACAAAAAA
>PVKE010005370.1:14268-59389 GCA_004027555.1 Craseonycteris thonglongyai
CTTCAGTGCATAGTTATTTCTATTTTACTTTTTGACAGATAGAGAGAGAGACAGAGACAGAGACAGTTAGAGAACCGAACTGTGGGAACTCCGCAGTTCAGCACGTGGGTCCTGCCTGGGCCGGAGCCGGGATTCGATCCTCGGTCCTCGTGGCCTCAAAGCGAGCGCTCAACCCGCTGAGCCGTCCCGGCTTTCCCCCGCACAAAAAAATTTTAAGTAGAGTTTTTCAAACTTTGTGGGTCACAAATATCATTGGAACAATTAATAAAATGAGAAAAATCAGATTGTGGGACTCAGACACCTAAGAGAAACTATACACATTGTGACAAATATTGTAGTATATTTTAACCAGCAGTGTAGAAGAGATAGTGATTGGAGGGAATGTGACACATAAGCCACAAAGGAATCATTTGCTGTTTTCTACTGGGCGTCTCATTATAGTTTCTTGTGTAAGATGGCCAAGATAACCATCAATGCTCCATAGTTAAATTACATATTTTAACAAAATTCATGGTTAATCAAACAGCAAAGGGCAAGGTATTTTTTTCCTTTTGAAAGCAAATGTGTGCAGGCATTCAACCAAGTGTTTTGCGAAAAACTTTCAATGATTTTTTTCAGAAAAAAATGACATTACATCTTATGACTCTATGAGTGATTTGTTTAAATTTATATTTTATAGTTCGAATGTCTTTTTTATTATTCAAAAATGGTTAAAACTTAAAACACAGGAACATGTTGAAGTTTATCTAAAATATAGTAATAAATTATTATGTGTGAAGAAGTATTAAATATTGGAAGAAATGCTGGTTTGTTTACCAAAAACATGGTTTGACCCATGTTATAAAATATTTTTTCATGGGATATTTGAAAATTGGAATTTTTTAAAGGTAAGTTTTCTGGACTACAATAAATTTAGAAAAAGGCAAATGTACTCATTTTGTTAAGTAAACTCTATACTGACTTGCTATATGCTTTCTGGGAATTACTACTGTCTATTAGTATATCTTATTTACACAAAAATGAAACTATGATATTAACTAGCTTTTATTTTTACATATGTAATAAAGGTTAATTTTGGTTTATTAAATTATGTGTATTTTTTATATCAGGCCACAATGTTTGTTTTATTGAGATTCATAATACAAACAAAATTTAAAAACACTAAAATGTTTGTGAACAAAAATACAGGTAAAGTGAATGGATTAAATCTAGTTGAGCATTCCATTTTATTCTGAGGATGAAATGATGCTTGGATTAATACAGTAGTAATCAGGGAAACCTGGAAGCTATCAGGTTATAAAAGAAAACACATCAGTTAGACTTTTTATTTTAACTCTCAGCCCTGGTTTTTTAGGTTAGGGATAAAAATAGAAAGTGATATTTTTTTCCACAGAATTATTTTTGAGAATTAAATGAGATAATACTAGAAAACTAAGCAGATATCTAATCAAGGGAAGCCTGGAAAGCAACTGAGGGTTTTTTAGAAAGGCCAGACGAGCATTAAAAAGTCATCTTGAAAACTGAAGGATGAGAGGGTGGAAGAGATTAGACAATGTAAATACATAGGGGACTTTTGCAGTATAGCCCAATTGAGAGAAGTGTGTGGTTGGACAAGACAGTTGGGCATTAGGAAGAAATTAGATTGGCTGCTTAGGCCCAAGGGGCTACATGAAGAAATGAAACAAAGGAACAGAGAAAAGCTACGATGAAACCTTGTCCACTGTTATCACCTCACTTTCTGTTTGACACAAATACGTGAGTCTTGAATTCACTCCATCCTTTCATCCCAACCTTAACGCTACCTATTGCATTGTTTGAACTTCTACTTCCACCCTCACCTGCAGTGAGAGTCACAGTTCATTCTTGTTTGAAACTAATAGCCTATTAAAGCCAACACCCACCAATTTCTGTTTGGGATAGGGGAGAAAAAGAACTTCTGACTACGTTCCACACAAAATGAGCCTTTTTTTTTTTTGTCTAGCTGCATCTAAATTCTGTAAACCCTGTATATGCATTACTCTTTCTAGTCCTTATTACATCTACTGAACACACTTAGGTGTACCTCATTGTATTACACTTGACTTTATTGTGCTTTGCAGATGTTACAATTTTTTTTTACAAATTAGAGGTTTGTGACAACCCTGTGTCGAGCTCATCTATTGGAATCATTTTTCAAATAGCATTTGCTTACTTTGTGCCACTGTGTCACATTTTTGATACTCTCACAATATTTCAAACTTTTATTATTATTATATTTGTTATGGTGATCTGTGATCAGTAACCTTTGGGGTTTTTTTTTATTATAATTATTTTGAGGTGCCACGAACCATGCCCATTTAGATGGCAAGTTTAATTAATAAATGCGGTGTGTATTCTGACTACACCACTGACCAGCTGTTCCCTATGTCTCTTCCTTTTATTGAGCCTCCCCATTTCCTGAGACAGCAATATTGACATTAGGCCAATTAATAACCCTACAATAACCACTAATGTTCAAGTGAAAGAGAGTCACATGTTTCTCACTTTAAATCAAAAGCTAGAAATGATTACAATTAGTGAGAAACTCATACTGAAAGCTAAGACAGGCTGCAAGTGGCAAACAGCCAAGTTATGAATGAAAATAAAAAGTCCTTAAAGAAAATTAAAAATGCTACTCCATTGAACACAGGAAGGATCAAGTAAAACAGCTTTATTTGTGATATAAACAAGGCTTTGGTGGTCTGGACAGAAGCTAAAACCAGCCACATTTTCTTAGGCCAAAGCCTAACCCAGAGCAGAGCCCTCACTCTCTTCACTTCTGTGAAAGCTGAGAGAGGTGCAAAAGCTAAAGAAAAAAAGTGAAGCTAGCAGAGGTTGGTTCATAAGGCTTTTTGGAAAGATTCCATCTTCATGACATAAAAGTACAAGATGCAGCAGGTGCTGATGGAGAAGCTGCAGCAGGTTATCTAGGAGGATAACTGATCCAGCTGAGATAATTCATGAAGGTGGCTGCACTAAACAACAGGCTTTCCATGTAAGTGAAACAACCTTCTATTGGAAGAAGATGCCATCCTGGACTTTTCATAGCTAGAGAGGGGATGTCAATGCCTGGCTTCCAAGTTTCAGAGGACAGGCTGGTTCTTTTGTTAGGGGTTAATGCAACTGGTGACTTCAAGTGGAAGCCAATGCTCATTTACCATTCAGAGCATCCTAAGCCTTTAAGAATTATACTAAGTCTATGCTGCCTATCCTCTATAAATGGGACAACAAAGCCTGGATGACAACACATCCTATACCACGCTTTACTGATATTTAAGGATACTGCTGAGACCTGCTATTCAGAAAATAAAAGATTTCATTAAAAATATTAATATTACTACTCGTTGACAATACACCTGGTCACCCAAAAGCTCTGATAGAAATTTACAGAGATTGATGTTGTTTTCACACCTTCTAACACAATATGCAGCCTTAAACCCATGGATCAAGGAGTAATTTTGACTTTCAAGTCTTGTAATTTAATAAAGCAATAGCTACCACAGATCATGACTTCTCTGATGGATCAGGGCAAAATAAGTTGAAACCCTTCTAGAAATACCCGTATTTTCCGGCGTATAAGACGACCGGGCGTATAAGACGACCCCCTAATTTTACAGTTAAAACATAGGTTTAGGCCTATATTCGCTGTATAAGACTACAGCCTCCGAAGTGGGGGGTAGTCTTATACAGCGAATATAGGCCTAAACCTATGTTTTAACTGTAAAAGTAGGGGGTCGTCTTATACGCCCAGTCGTCTTATACGCCGGAAAATACGGTAATTCATCATTCTAGATACCATTAAGAATGTTTGTGATTCATGGGAAGAAGTCAAAATATCAATATTAATAAGAACTTGGTAGGAGTTCATTTCAACCCTCATGGGTGACTTTGAAAGGTTCAAGACTTCGTGGAAAAAGTAACTGCAGAAGTGGTAGAAATAGCAAGAGAACTAGATAGAACTAGAAATGGAGCCTGAAGAAGACACCGAATTGCTGCAATCTCATGACAAAACTACCATAATGGGTGAGAAAAGAAAGAAGTTTCTTGAGATGAAATCTACTCCTGTTTAAGATGTTGTGAAGATTGTTGAAATGACAACAAAGGATGTAGAATGAACTTAGCTGGTAAAGCAGCAACAGCAACAGCGTTTGAGAGGATTGACTCCAATTTTGAAAGTTCTACAGTTGGTAAAATTCTATCCAAAAAGCGTTGCATGCTACAGAGAAACCGTGTGAAAGGAAAAGTCAAACAAAGTGACAAACTTCACTATTGTCTTATTTTGAGAAGTTGTCACAGACATCCCAACCTTCTGCAACCACAACCCTGGTCAGTCAGCCATCATCAACATTGAAGTAAAACCCTCCACCAGCAAAAAAAACTACAACTCACTGAAGGTTATAATGATGGTTAGCAATTTTTAGCAGTAAAGTATTTTCAATTAAGATAAATACACTGTTTTGTAAGTTGTAATGTTTTGGGACATTTCATAGACTACAGTATAGTGTAACTGTAACTTTCATATGCACTAGGAAACCAAAAAAATTGTGTGATTCACTTTTTTGTGATACTTGCTTTAGTATGATGGCCTAGAACTAAACAAACAGTATTTCTGAAGTATGCCTGTACATTGTTTAAGCATTGTCATACATTCACATACATCATCTCAATGCCTCCTCAAATATTAGGTGGTTATATCCCACATATTTAAGAAAATCAAAACTCAGTGAAGAAAGAAGCTTTTCACATAACATACTAGTAGTAAAATAAGGAGAATCAATTTCCATTTTCCAAAGCTTCTCTTTTTAAATATCATTATGAAGTTTCTTGTTAAAAGGATTGTTTTCCAGTGAAGATAAACTTGTAGGTTTCAGAAGTTTATATTAGCTATACATTAAATGTTATACCATTATATTTGTGACTGTGTTTTTACTCTTTGCTTAATAACTTAGCATTCCATTATTATCCAAAAAGTTGTGGAAAATACTGGCTGGAGGAGGGAAATTATGTGAGAAAATCCTGAAGACTAAGGGAGTTTTTTCTTTTGTTCCACAGATTACAAATTACTGGTTCTTCTCTCAAAAACAGCTGTGCTTATATCTCACAGACAGGAATTCTTTCTGAGGACTGTGAGTCAGAAAATAAATGGATCTGCCAAAAAGACCTAAAATCTATCAGAAATTAAGAATGTCCTGACTCTTGACTATGCATCTCCTCTGCATTTGTTTACTTTTCATTACAGGTTTCTGTAAATTTAACTAAATATACTATTAAAATGGCCTAATGTACATTTAGTGGCACAAAGTAAATACAGTACTAAAAATTCTAAAACTACTGTGAATGTCTAACCTACTCATTCTACAAATGAGGAAACAGACACGTAGAGAAAACATGTATCATTTTAAGAGACAGTGATGTTCTATGGAAAGAAGCTCATACTAGCTGAGAGGAATTGTTTTCTAATCGTACCATGTATGTGTAGTCTTCATTGATCCCCATTATGCATTAGCTCTTCTACAGAAAAGTTGGAGCAAATGATTTCTAAAGTTCTATGCCTAGTCTATGATCTTTCATAGCATTGCACAACTGGGTTGTGGCAGAACACTGAATGAGGTCCATTCTCTGGACTATCATATCAGAAATCCATAAGTAAAGGAGTTTAGAAAGTAACCTTAACTCTTCCCACCATTCCAAAGTTCTTCCCATTTAAATTTCTTGTTACTTCTTCATTTTCCATGTGTCTCCTCTTTATGGCTCACACACAAGCTGTAGGAAATATGTAATCAATTTTTTATTATTCTAATGGAAAAGAAGTGATATTTTTAAACTCTGCTATTGGGAAACCTAAAGTAACAAAGGAGACATTTATTTTGATAGGTATTTTGAGTGTTCACTCTTTAAAATTGCATGTGAAATTTTCTATGGAAATCAAATAAATAATACCGAATTCACCCTACAAGGAGGCATAATAAAATTTTTGAAAAATAGATATCTACTTACTCTAATAGTCAATGCCAATTTGAATTATCCAAATTCAAGTACATTCTATAATGACTAAACTATCATTGCAATTCCTGTTTTTATGCATAATGATTTATAATACTTATTAATATAGAATTTAAACATATCAAAAATCTAAAGTATAATTTGTTTTGTACCAATTACTTAGAACATAAATTATTTAGGAAAACATTTAAGACCAGAGCTTCATAACAAAATAATATATGACAAAAATGAAATGTTGAGGTGTTTGATACTAGAGGAAGAGAACTATAAGACCAGAAACCTGGAAGAAAAAAAAAAAGTTCCCATAATTGACCATGTACATTTCCACCTCTTCATAATAAGGTTCAAAGCAACCTTCCAGAGCAATTCAATGGTAAGACTCTCTAAGTTCATCTAGTTAGTCCAGAATTCATTCCAAACACAGATCTTTTCTTCCTCTTATACTTGTTAGAACTTAAATTCAAGTGTCCCAAAAGCACACACCTGTAAGGAACTTTTACAATGAAACTCACCCCAAGAAGTTAGGTATGGCACTCTCATTTGCAATTGCGCCATTAGACAATCCAGGAAACTTACAATTGGGTATAAGACTGCGGGGATCATCTCTGAAACTCAAACTCTGAAGGTGCAATTCCATGAGACAGCATGTCTAACCTTATTCCAGGTAGATTAAAAACAAAAACAAAACGCATTAGATCTGGGGCTGGTGGGATAGCTCAGTGGTTGAGCACTTGCCTAGCGGTCATGAGATCTGATGTTTGATTCCCCTGCCCCAGCCCCTGCAAACCCCATATGCTGAACTGCAGCACAACTGATAACGGCCAGGATGGCTGGGCATCTGTGCTTAATGAAACCATGTCACAACTAATGATATACAACTATGGAAACTGCTCTGCCCCCGCTGCCCCCACCCCCATCCCACCTTTTCTCAAAACAACAAATCTTTTTTAAAAATCATTAAATCTAAGGGGATATTTTTGATAGTATTTGATTCAATGTTTAATCACAGTAAACTAATTGCAACTTCAACCCAAGCCAAAACAAGATACTTACTACGCCCTTCTAGACCTGTCATTTACGTTTCCTCTATGCAGCCCACACACTCCAGGTGCACCAACTCCTTACCATGCTCCAAAGACATCCTGCTGTTTTATGATTTCATGGTTCATGCACTTTGTCCCACGGTATGAGATGCTTTTTTCACAGTATCCCTTTATTCTTTGCCTAGAAAAATCCTTCTAATTGTGGATGTCTTGAATCTAACGTTAATCCCTTTGTATATTTTTTCCTGCAACCTCTCTGTCTCTCACAATTCGTAATCTATTTTTCCCACTTTCCTAAAATATGATTTAATTTCTTCTTTGCTATATTATATTAATAATTAGGTGTTTTTATGTTTGTAAGTCTGATTCCAATTCTCTTCTGGATAAGAATTGGACAAGTACCAAGATAGAATAAGTAAAGGAAGAAAAAAGACAGTCTCTGACTCATTTTAATATGGTAAGGTATGAAGATAATTAGCATATTGGAACATTTCTGTTGCAGTAAATGGGCCTTGAGGCTGGACCAGTAAGATTCCTTTTATTTTCTATGTTATGTATTTGGATTTGAAGTTTATTTGCTTCTGTTTTACTTTCTTGCTCACTCATTGAGAGAGCTCTTCAATATGTATAATTGAACTAAAAAAATAGATGTATGGAGAAAACTTATGGGGGAAAACTTAAAAAATAAAATATTTATGATGCATTAGCCTAGCTTTCTTTTTTTTTTTTAAGATTTATTTTTATTGTGTTTTGACATAGAGAAAGACAAACAGAGAGAGACAGAAAGAAGGGGGAGGGCCAAGAGCAGTCTCCATAGTTGACAGCATTCGTTTTCCATATAGTTTAACTCCACAGGTGGGCAGGGGACTGCGCAGGGCAGGAACTGGGCTGGGAACCTCCTGCATAGGCCCCAGCAAGAACTGAACTGGGGGCACTCCACAGTTCAGGACATGGGGCTGACGGGCCGGGGCCGGGGCCGGAATTTGATCCGCAGTCCCTGAGGCTGCAAAGTGAGAGCTGAATTCATTGAGACATTCCAGCTTCCCCCAGAAAAGGATAATTATTAAAAGATAATACTGGTAATGCAATGCATAGGTGATATAATGTAGAATTTTATACCTGGGACCTATGGAATTCTTACCAGCCGGAGTCAATGCAATAAATTTAACAATTAAAAAATAAAAAGAAAAAAACAAAAAAGAAGATAAATAACTATAGTCATGAAGCAACCCACTTAATCTGGTCTAATGAGTATAGACTATAGCCTACTCCTTAGCAGCAATTCATTTACTTCTGCCACCTTGTGGACTTTATTGGCTTCTGTTTTGGTTTTGGTTTTGGTTTTTGTGCCTTCACTGCCACAAAGCAAGACAGAACAAAGGAAAAAAGGTAGTTCTACAACAATCAGAAAAAGGTTATCCATTTTATCTCTTGTTTATTTCTTTTATAATATATGAAATTGAATAATTATACTTTTTTTATGATTTTGTTACTGTTGTTATTATTTTGGTATGACTACTACTATGATACTATTATTACTAGGCCCTCTCCATGGAAATATGAGCTCCACAAGAGTAAGGACACTCATAGTATTGTTAACCAATGCATGATTCTGGAACATAATTGATGCTCAATAAATAAATACTTATACATTCAAATTTTATAAGTCCAAATTTTGAATGGACTTACTAGGTGGTTCTTGCTTAGGGTCTTTACTGTCATTGCAGTCAGATGGTGATTGGGACTGGAGTTATCTCAAAGCCTTCATCACTCACATATGTGGCTATCGATTTCCTGGATTTTCGGCAGATGGCTGAGTTATAAGAACAATTTTTCTAAAAAGACCATCTTTCAAATAATACAAGCAGCATGGAATGATTAGGAGGTGACCCACTAATAGAGCTGGAATCCAAATCTGATCTTTCAGGTCTAGAAAACCAGTGGCAATCTCTCAACACAGTCTATCAGGACCCTTTCAAAATAAACAACTCTTAAAATGTGTATACATTTTTTTGGCACCGCCAGTATATATATATATATATATTACACATATATACACATATATACACATATTTTTTTTAATTTATGTAAGACCGCTCCCTCTGTAAAAGGAGCATCCAGAAAAAAATATTTCTTAACATAATATTCTCAAATGTTGGCTCTAAGAAGAGAAATACACACACACACACACACACACACACACACACACGAGGGCTGTCCAAAGAAGTCCAGTCACAAATGCCTCTATTTTTCATATTACACTTTAGTTGCAGAGTTTTTTAATGGCATCTATAACCATATATGTTTACATATTTTAAGAGGAATTATGTTTTCTTCTTATAAGAACCTATCATACCAACAATGTCAATTGAGTTTATCAGTCATTTTCTTCTAAGTGTCATTGTCTTCAAGGACTAACACTCAGGATATATATACATCATTAGAGAATTAGCCCATTCAAGTTGAACCCAAAAGATAAGTTACTCTTCACAACTAGAAAGAAAGCCAAAGATTCCCAAGTCCAGTGTCTTCATTTTACAAGTGAGAGCTACTCATAGCTGACGAGGTCAAGTTACAAAATTAAACACTGACAGAGAAAGGACTAGAACCTAGATATCTCCCAAATGATCAGTCTTTGATCCTTCTTCCTGTTTCAGTGTTTCTTCCACATTCCAGCTTGCCTATTAGAACATTAACCACTCAACTGTAGTGTTAATTTTCTGTGAGTTTCTTACCTTCTGGGATTTTTACACATTTCTCTTCTTAGAACCAACATTTGAGAATATTATGTTAAGAAATATTTTTTTTCTAGATGCTCCTTTTACAGAGGGAGCTGTCTTACATAAATTCAAAAATGAGTCTGTCTTCCCCTTGTGGCTATAATGTACAACTGCAATATACACTTGGAATATGTCAGTGAACAGAACATAGATTCCAGACTTTATAGAATTTACATTTTCTGACAGTCAGATTAACAGTAAATAATAAAAGTAAGTAAATGCGTAAAAGGTAATAAATACTAAGGAAGGAAAACAGGTAAGACAGTGTGAAGGATATGAGCAGTGGTGGTGGAAAACTGCTATAAAATCAGATAGTCAAAGTCAGACAGACACACTGAGCAACGGCTTGAAAAGGCTGAGAGATTTAGCCAATAGAATATCAAGGAGATAAGTTAGGCAATAGACTATCACAGTAAAAAGGGGACCTAGAGAGAAGAAAAAAAATTAGTGAAAAAGAAATTATGGCAGTCATATTCCAGGAGCAGCAAGACCGTGAAAATGGCTGGAGCTGAGTAAATGAAGACAAATAGGAAATCATCAAGCTCAAATTCAACAAATGTAAATGAGAAGTCATAGGTGGTGCCATGGAGGATTAAAAGAAAAAATAATGATGGGGTTGGGGGGATTATGCTAGTTTGCAGATTAAGCCTAACAATATATTATTTTACACCTTAGGTCAAGGGTAGAGGTTTTCTAGGCAATGAGGAATAAAAGCATCTTAATTATAGAGCATATTCATAGCAAGCTGAAAGCCTTGTGATCAGAAAGACCTTTCTATTTGAGAAATTTTAGAGTTCACTAGGTTTGAAGTGGGGCAAACTAATTTTTTAAACTCGTTTGCCTTTGCTACAGAATTTCTTGAGTTCAGACTTCGTTATAAATTGGAGCTAGAAAGATGAAAGCAAGTTGTAAAGAAAATGTGTGTAATTCTAACGCTATTGTCAACAAAATTCATATAAAGCACAGAGTGGCAGTTCTTCACTACTTCAAAAGGACACCTTTTTCTTATTTAAAATCTTTTTTTTTTCAACAATTTATTATTTTATTTTGATCAGTGGACTTATTCACGCTCACAACATGTAGAAATGAATTTGCATACAGTCCATTGTAAGAAAGAAAACAACTTCATGACTCGCAGATTCAGATGCAAATGAAGGCCCGTAGGTGAATGAAACTTGACTTTTTGTCAAGTTGCTTTTCTGTGTGTACGAAGGCTGGCTGGTTGTTCTGTAGATATCTTTTTTCTCCAGTCTCCAACCCAGTTCTTCCTTCAGGTCCCCTCAGTCTTCTGTAACCTTTGTCACCCCTATAGGGTTCAGCTTCATTGCAATGTCTCTGAGGTAAAGGTGAGTGACAGCCCCGTGGCGGCTCACCATCCCTTAAAGCAAGAGGCTTCTTTTTCTCGGTTTCTCCAGAATAGAACATCTACAGCAGGCATGTCCAACCTGCGGCCCAGGACAGCTTTGTATGCAGTCCAACACAAATTTATAAACTTTCTTAAAACATTAAAACATTATGAGGGTTTTTTCGCAGCTTTATATATATATATATATATATTTTTTTTTTTTTTTTAACTCATCATCAGCTATCATTACTGTTGGTGTATTTTATATGTGGCCCAAGACAATTCTTCTTCCAGCGTGGCCAGGGAAGCCAAAAGGTTGGACACCCTTTATGTACAGTATATACATTTCAATGTGTCTCATGATGACACATTATTAAACAAACAAAGCCTCTGCTTTACAAAAAAAGCTCCTCCCCATCACCTATGAGAACAAAGGAGTTAGAGGGAATACACTGTTTGATTATAAATTCTCCTGACATCCCCTTCCCCCATCTCATATTTGATAAGTGTCCGTTTCCAGGGACTTTCTGATGCCACCCTAATGGCTCTTAAATTATTTTTATTGTTAAATTTATTGGGATGACATCAGTTAATACTATTTAAAATCTCGACCTCCATCAGTTACCCTGGCTCCAAGCAAGGTCAGCTCCTTCTGCTCAGCCACCAACCTCGGGTTTAATCTTGGTAATAATATTCATCACGTAGGCTAAAATCCACTTCCTAGACATTGTAATACAGAAGAAAGTGAATGTAATTTGACAAATATTTAAACAGGAAGTATTTTTATCTACTTGTAGTTGGCATATTTTGTTTGATTGCATGTTGCAAAGGCATTATCAAGACTGGGTATTCTTATAGATATATTGAGGGAAAAACTAGTTGATTGAAAACATGGTAGACTTTATTAACATAATTCAAGTAACAGGCACAATCTCAAGCAACCGGCAAATTTATTTTGCCGGTTGCTTGAGAATTTGCTTGTTGCTTGAGAGTCCCAGTTGTTTGAGTTTCAGTTAATGGAGAATCTACTCACATTTACCCAGCAGCTACCAATCCCCATGCATGCTGTTTAATTGACAGTCTACTGTATTAGCCTGTTTCAGCCATAGACCAATGATTAAAAAATGAGATTTCAAAGCCATGGACAGAATAGGATCTAAAATGCAGGTGGAGAAAGAATTAACCTTACATGCAGGAGGGACACAATATCCAGACATAAAAAGAAAGGAGTTGAGGGGATGCTGGGATAGCTCCACACGTTGAACATTTTGCCTTGCACCTGTGAAGTGTGAGGATTGAATCCCAGCCCCAGCCCACGCAAACCCCATATGCTGAACTGTGGCACAATTGGTAACCACCAGGATGGCGGCAAAGGTTCTCGCCTCCCATGAAGGAGGCCCCCAGTTCAGTTCCCAACCCTTGCAGTCCCACAGCCACCTGTGTGGAATGAAAGCATGTCACAACTAATGACGTACAACTATGGAGACTGCTTTGGCGCTCCTCCTTTCTCCCTCACTCTCTCTCTCTCTCTCTCTCTTAACTTTTCTCAAACAATAAATAAATCTTGGGAAGCCAGGATGGCTCAGTGGGTTGAGCACTCACTTTGCAGCCCCGGGGACCAGGGATCGAATCCCGGCCCCGGCCTGTGTGGACCCATATGCTGAACTGGGGAGTGCCCCCAGTTCAGTTCTTGCCAGGGTAAGACCCTGGCCCAGTTCCTGCCCTGTGCAGCCCCATGCCCACCTGTGGAATGAAAACTATGTGGAAAAACTGATGATGTGCAACCATGGAGACTGTTCTGGGCCCTCCCCCTTCTCTCTGTCTCTGTCTCTGTATCTCTCTCTCTGTCTCTGTCAAAAACAATAAAAATAAATCTTAAAAAAAAAAAGTTTTAAATAAATAAATAAATAAATCTTTAAAAGAAAGGAATTGTGGAAAAATGAATTGAAATATATTTGAAAGTGAGAGATGTGGAGTGAATCATATGTATGTTCTCAATTTTATTGATGTAATAAAATAAAACTGAAAAAGTAACAGGATTCACAGGTAATGCTGTGTGACTTGCCTAGCTGAATCACCAAAAGCTTTGTTCTACAAGGAATTAATTTATATTGAGTTATTTATTCAAGACTAGGCCATGATTTTTAAAAAGAGCACATAATTTTTTTTGATCAGGGCTATCTAGAATGATAAAGAGTCTACAATAAAAAATACCCCCCTCTTTTTTTGTTTTTGGGGTTTTTTTGGATAGAAATAATAGATTTGTAACTCCTCTCTTTACTTCTTTAAAATGCTTTAAAAATATCACAGGTCAACGGACAAAAAAAAAAATACACACCATTCAGATCCTAAAAAGGTTTTCAACAAAGGTTTAGTGATTTGTTGACTCTTGAATATTTTTTTAATCCTGAATAAGTGTTTTCTTATTTTCTTTAGCTTATAAAGGAAAATGCCTGGTTTTATAAGAGCTCGGTTACATTTGTTTTTGTTTGTTTTTTTTCTTTTTTAAATTCTGTTAGATGGAGTTGATCAGGAAGAAATTTCCTGGTTTTTGTTGGACTAAATTAATCAAATATTGTTGTACTAATTTACACACTTTCAGATCAATCAGCAAGCAACTGAATCTCTTTCCTCCTTCCTGGAACAATGCAAATCACTGCCCTGGAACCAAGCAAATGACCACTGCTTCCCTACACAATTGGTTCTGTCTATGGCTTGGCATAGCAAGCTAAGCACAGAGATAAGATGTATAAACATAGGAGAAATCATAGAGGTGAGATTCTGTACTGTACAATGGCCATATTCTACAGAAGTAAACATGAAGCCACTTCAAAGAATTCTGCTTATGTCCAATCTCTTACCTCACCTTATATGTCCTAACATTGAGTTTTTACTAAGTTCCAAGGATTGTCCTAAGCACTTTTTCTCTAATAACACATTGAATCCTCATAAAAACTTTGTAAGATTGGTGCTATCTTCCTCATTTTGTAGATGAGAAAATTGTTCCCAAGAGGTTTCAACATGCCCAATAATAATCAGTTTGTAAATGAAAGAGCTGTTAAAAAGAAACCACAGGTCCCAAAAGCATTTGTGATAAAAGCTCATGATACCACACCTAGATTTAATCCCAATTTAATGGCAGTTTCAACCTCTTGCAGAAATATAATCTTAATCAACCAGCCTAGGATTTTCAGGTCAACAACAGTGAAGTAATTCGTCCTATAGGCCCTCTCTGTTCCCCACAGGAAGAAGCAATCTGCATGATAAAGCACTTGCCTTGCCGGTCCTTTTCACCCAAAAGAAGACGCCCTGGTCTAAAAATAATCAATTTTTTTCTTTTGCTAATGTATCCCCCTTCACACTCTTCTTCCTCTAAAACCTACCATGTTGTCCAATCCCTCCAAGTGCCCACATCTGTCATTTTCTTGGCCCCCAGCTTCTTACTCCACTTGCCAGCATGCTTCTTGGCCATGGTGTCCTCAGCTCCTCCCAGGCACCCAAGGGCAGCAGGGTCAGTGGAGGAGACCCCAACCACACTGGCCCCAGCCCATCTCTGTCTGTGTTCAGACTGGCCCGGCGGGTGGAGACTCCATCAATTCCTCAAGAGCAGGTGACTCACCTCCTCTTTGAAGGCAGACTCAGGGTTAGGCTGGATCAGCTGGCACTTGGTGGTGAGCAGCATATGCCAGATGCCCAGCTCAGCAGTCCAGTCCCACTTGAGCCCAATGATGCAGATCTCATCACTGGCACCCCACATTGGGGTGCAATATCTTGGTCAGGACATAGTACTTGAGCAGGGAGGCAGGAAAGTCCTTTTTCAGCAGGAGTGTCATATTCAACAGGCCTCTGGCATAAGGGGTCCCCTCAGAACCATCAGTGGTGACCTACAATGAGGTCCCCTTATTGGGAAAGACCTTGATGCCAATGGGTGGGTCAGCAGTCAACCTCATCACCTTTTTGTACACCAGGCAGGTGACCTGTGGGGTGTGTGGTGGGTTCTCCATATTGAGTTGAACAGTTGACATTTGAGCAAGACTTGAAGCTGATGAGGGTGTGAGCCTTAAAGATTTATGAGAGGAGAGCATTCTGTGGAGAGAAAGCAGCAAATGAAAAGATCTTGAAGCATGTACATCATCATATAATTTTTAGGTTTTCTCTTCACTTCATGAAAGGAAGAGAAGAAATGACAGCATTTCTAATTTCTAGGTCTGTAATGAAGGAGGCTGTTTTTCATATAAGTTGTTAACAATTTATCTAAAGAGTGTTTTGGAACACATGTATATATTTCTTTATAACTCCAAGGCTTAGCATAGGGAGAAAAGATAGGATACGTAGAATACAGGAGGGCATGACTAAGTTTCCATGGCTGAGGTGATCTATCATCCCTAAGAATCAATAAATAAATTAATATTATCAGAATTCACAAGTGACAGAAGGAGGTTCTCCAGAGGAGGATAGAATGGGATGTATGAGATTCTAGGGCAATCTTTGTTATTTCTTATTTAGTCAGAATTAGTCCAAGTAGTTTCTTCCCAAATACTGTAAAAATATTTCTCTCTTGCTGAGGCAGCCATTAAATGTCCTCCTCAGAGGATATTACTTGCTATTTTGGATTTCATAGATCCATAAAATAACATAAAATAAAAATTAGATCACTGACAGAAGATAGTTGATTTTTTATTTTTCCAAGTAAGAGATTAAAAATTACAACCATTTATTTTTACCATTACTCTATAAAAGAAAGAACATTTGATACTAAACAGGTAGGAAGAATATAAACTTAGAATGAAGATCCGAGTTTGTTGTCAGGTTTCATTATTTCCCCAAGGATTAATGCAAACTTTATCATCAACACCAGTATCTCATTCTCAGTTTTTTTCCTCACATTATTACGAACATTGCTCTAGTCATTCTCAACTAGAAATAATGTGGCCCCCTGCCGAGGGACATTTGGCAATGTCTGGAGACATTTTTGGTAGTCATAACTAGGTGAGTTACTACGAGCATCTTCTGCATAGAGGTTAGGGATTCTGCTAAATATCCTACAATGTACAGAACAATCCCCACAACAAAGTATTATCCAGCCAAAATGTCAATAATGCCAAGACTGAGAAACCCTGATTTAGAGGATCAAAGGAGTAAAGAAATTTCTGATTGACAAGGTAGCAGTTCAGTAGCAGTGCAGGGAAACACTTCTTAGAAAGGACATCAGTGATGTGTTTCCTGGGATTTTATGGTTTCTGCTAGGGACTTTGACCTATATTTGAAAACATGTAGGTCAGAGTTGGTTACCATTTAATCCAGTGTGTTCTTCATTACCTCCCTTTTCCCAGGCTAAATTTGCAGGAAAAAAATGTACATGAAAGTACTTGGCACAGTGTCTGGTATGTAATAAAGACTTAGTAAATATTGAATTCCTTATTTTTTCTTCGAAATTTTTTTCTGATAAACATTGTCTCCACGTGTAAACCCATTACTGAACTTAATAAGGTATCTGAATCCACTCACCAAAGGTTCTCTCAAAAAGGAAAAATAGAAATCTTACATTCTAAGGAGATGCTGGATAGATTGAAAATGTAAATAATCAAGTTTATCCTAAATTTTGAAAATATTTTAGTTAGCTAATTTGGATAATACCAATCTTGGAACTTTTCTTAAAAATGGCAATCAAAAAATTGCTTCTGTCACTCCCATTTCTAAAATACTTTAATGAATCACAGTTTCCATTTGGACAAAAGAAAAACAAAATGGTCTCATAATTTGGCACCTCACTTTGCTTGCTGCCTCAAGCTTCGCTACCTCCTACTGTTTGCATCTGCATTGTCTCTTGTCTGGCTATTCTGAATCCTTGTACTTGATAGATTCTTTCATACTTCTAACTTATGAAACATTTTTACCTTCATTTGGAAACTACTGCTCATTCCAACCTACTACTCACTCCAAAAAGAGACATATATTTCCATTACATTTTCTTGTCTTTTACATGAGCTATCACACTTGCAAGGAGGTAGCCAACCCTGCTGCTCAGGTCTGTAGAAGGCACCGCTTTTGTATATTCCCCTTCTACCTTCCTCTGCTCCTATCACAGCACTTATCACCCTATGTTTAGCTGGTTTGGAAAATGCCACACTCCTATTAGATAGCAAAATCTCTTTGAGTGGGAATCACACATACCTTATTAGCTAATTGTTTAATTCCTAGTCCCTTTTGGGGGGATACCAGGATGGTGCTTGCTTTGCAGTCCTGGGGATCAAGGATCGATCAAATGAATTCCAGCCCTGGCCCTTGCAGATCCATATGCTGAACTAGGGTGTGCTTCTCATGTGGGAGGCCCCCAGTTCAGTACTCACCTCCCAATTTGGACCCTGGCTTGAGGGGGCATGCCTCCCCTGCCCAGCATGGCCCCTGCCTATCTGTGTGAAATGAAACTATGTTGAAAAATTGATGATGTACAACTATGGAGACTGCTCTGGGCCCTTCCTCTTCTCTCTATCTCTCTGTCTCTGTCTCTCTCTGTCTCTGTCAAAAACAATAAAATAAATCTTAAAAGAAAAACAAAACTCATCACTTATACTTAATGTCCATGTTCTAAATTTAAAAAAAAGAATGACTCTACAGCTTCATAACCTCTTGCAAATTTTATTCAGCACTGCAACATTCAACCTACAAGGGCTAGCTGGAAAAAATCCAGTCATTGTCAATATAACATTGTCGTAGTATGTGGCTGGATACTTTTGGGACATCCCTCATATTCAGGTTAAAGTGTAACAATAGTCCGAGGCACGAAATGTAAATCTGATTAAGACTTCTGTTTTAGATAATAATAAAATTAAAATTCTGAAGATTCTCAAGTGATACCTCTTTGGTGCAATCCTCTTTGATCCTACCCTCCTTCAGGTAGAAAACTTTCTAAAATATATGTTTCTTTACTATTGCATTTACAAGATCTGGAGTGGATTTTATGATTAGCTCATCAATTATATTACCATATTCTTGAAAAAAATAAACTATATTTTTAACTGTTTCTACCCAATCACAAAATCTAGAACACATATCAATAAATATTTTTGAGTCAATGAATAAACCTCTGTATTGAATAGATAATATCAGTGAAATCAAAATGTTTTCTAAGGCCATGTTTCTCCAAGGACAGTCATCGAAATTTCCACGGGATGGTGATTTAGTGGTGAATTACATAATTATAAATACTACATTATATTTTTATCTTTATTAAACATCCTTCTCCTACCTCATCTTCCCATTATTTCAAGTGTTTTATATTTTCTCTGGTAAAGGAAAAAGTTGTGGCACTAAAGATGACTGAACTACCATGCTGTTGGCAACATTTAGTAAGATTCCATTTGACATTTACCTCTTTATTTATGTGTATGTCTGTCTGTTCGAGTGAAGTGATAATACTTAGAATTGGTGCTTAGGCAAATGGAAAGACAAAAACTGATTCTAAGTGACCTAGGATAGCATCCTATATATATATATATTTTTTTTTTAAGATTTATTTATTGTTTTTGACACAGAAAGAGATACAGAGACAGAGATAGAGAGAAGGGGGAGGGCCCAGAACAGTCTCCATAGTTGCACATCATTGGTTTTTCCACATAGTTTTATTCCACAGGTGGGCTTGGCGCTGCACAGGGCAGGAACTAGGCCGGGGTCTCACCCCGGTGAGAACTGAACTGGGGACACTCCCCAGTTCAGCATATGAGTCCGCCCGGCCCCTCAGGGCTGCAAAGTGAGCACTTACCCACTGAGCCATCCCAGCTTCCCCGCATCCTATCTTTAACAGTGTTGAACTTTGTCTAATTGAAAAAATGTAGCTCTGTAAACCAAGTCAAGTCATAAGTATTCACTTGGCCCTTCATTAATCTACTTTTTTCTCCCCCATTACTTTTTTTATTGTTATTGTTACTCATCCACAGGTGAATATTCTGTGAATAGAAATTTCTTGGCAACGCTAACAATCAATTAGTGATGCAAAAGATAAACATTTGAGAACAAAAAGGGCAATTTCATTTATCAGGCAGGTTGTTCCTTTATGAGAATTAAGTGATTTCCCTTTAAATGGATTACAACATCAGGAACTGAATAGTTTAGTTTATTTTAAAACTTAATAACAGCCCTACTTTACTGGTCTTATGCAATAATACTCTTATTTGCAGTGTTGGCTTAACTATTTCATAAAGGTGAACTAGAAGTTCAAGATGTTCTCAGGAACTCTGAAATAGATTTTGATTTTCTGACAGACACTTAAAATGAACTATCATTAATTACGCAGCTGGGAAAAATCAAGAAAACATTTCCTTATTGTTTTAAGAATTTATAAGACATGCAATGTCAAAATAACATTTCCTCATTTAGGAAATTTCATTAGCATTGCCTCAGATTCAACTTAGTAGTGTGAGGAAAGTAAAGCAAGACTGCTTTATTTCTGATGAATATCACCTAACTTGAGTAGCAGAGGAGCCAACCGGGTCATCACCACACTTTCTCTTACTGTTGACTGTCTTCTTTTCCTTTGTCAATGGTTTTGCCCCATAATTTTAGCAATATCCATGATATCAAATATCATCTATAGAGTGTAATGATTCCCAAATCTATATCCACGTCTCCCAACATTTTTCAGAGTGCCATAGTTATCATTTCAACTGTCTACTGGAAACACATCTTTGTTGAACTGCAGTCACCTTGCACTTACACCAAATTTAAACCATACTCCATCTATAGCAAGCTTGTCCAATCCATGACACATGGTCTGCATGCAGCCCAAGACAGCTCTGAATGTGGCCCAACACAAATTTGTAAACTTCCTTTAAAAATTACTAAAATTATGCTCAAACCTTTTTTCTTTTCTCTTTTCTTTTTTTTTAGCTGAACAGCTATCATTAGTGTTAGTGTATTTTATGTGTAAGCCAAGATAATAATTCTCCCTCCAATGTGGCCCAGTGAAGCCAAAAGATTGGACACCTCTGATTATATATTCATTTTGTCTTTCCTCTCTTGTCTAATTGCAACAGCATTTGCCATCAGTGTTAAACTCACCCTCTCCCTCTTCTTAATCCCCATATCAAAACTCCCTCAAATTCTAATAATTGGGGGGGGGAAGATGTTGTTCGATATTGTCACTGTTCAGACCCCTACTTCTGTAACAGTCTTTGAACAGACACATATATGGTTCTACTGCCACTAAGTTACACTCACTCCTTTATATTTTTCATGGAATACAGAGTTATTACAGTCATTACTGTTCAAAATAACATTCAAACTCCTAACATAAGAAAAACACTTTTTATAAGCCTTTTATCAGTAGGCTTATTGAGTGTTTTTTCATACCACACTTTTTTTATTCACCAAAATTGGAACTACTGTTTTTGATACACACACATTTGATTATATCATAATTTTCTTCAGCAACAATTTCTTCAGTTTCAACTCTACCTAAAAAATTCACAATCATGTTAATATTTCAAACTTAAAACCTCCTTATTAATACAAACAATAGTTTAGTGTGTTTACCTGAAGATAAGGGGGAGGGAGAAAGAGAGAGAGTAGAAGAGGGGGGAGGGGAACTCAAATATATGGTGATGGAAGGAGAAGTGACTCTGGGTGGTGATGTATGTAGAATTGCACACCTGGAACTTCTGTAATTTTACTAACCAATGTCAGCCCAATAAATTTAATTTAAAAAAACTTATTAATTTATTTTTTAATTTTTCCATTTACCTTTTTTATATGATTCCATTGAGCATTTCTCATATTTTTAATATAGGATAGTCTTTGTATCATATGGCATTGCAATTTATATTGAGTGGACAGTGAACTGTTATAAGATAAGACTGGTCTTAATCATTTGTTTATCATCAGGACCTGGTTTAATACTAAGTCCTCTCCAACATACAATCTCATAATGCCCTATAGTTCTTTCTCCTCTGTAACACATGCCATAATTATAATGAAATAATAAATTATACAATTAGTTATTTAGCCTTTACTTTTTCTGAGAGAATGATAACTCCAAAACTTATATTCACTTCTTCATCCTAACCATCTACCATAATTCTAGCAGATACTAGCTAATCAATAAATATGTATTAAATGAATAAGTAAACAGAGGCATTCCCATAGCAGTTAACACCAATAACCTAAGTAGTACTGAATCAGTCAAGTGATGATGATGTAATATCTCCTAACTCTTTGCTCAGTAGAAACCTACTGAGAATTTACAGCATAGTACATTAATCCATGTTCTTTTGTATTCTTACATATGAAGGTATCATTCAATCTCATTTAATTTATGATTGTTAAATTTTTCCCAACCACTTACTGTCTGGGTGACCTTATAAAAATTAATAAGTTTTTCTGATGCTGTATTTTCTTACCTATAAAATGAGAATAAATATTATATTGTATTTTTCTGGGGATTAAATGAGATACTGTCAATATCAGCATCTAATACACTGCCTGTTATTAAATACTCAGCAAATAACCTCCCCCGTCAATAGTTCCTCACTTTCTTTATCTTTTCCCTTTCTCCAACCCTCCTTCCCTCCTTTATTTTCTTTCTTTCTTCTCTCTTTCTTCCCTCTCTCTTTCCTTTCTTCCCTTCTCTGCTAGAAGGTAAACTCTTTTAGAGAACTGTGTCTTATTCATCTTGTTATCTCTAGAAACTAGCACTGTTGCTGATACATAACAAGAACACAATAGCTCTTGTTGCATTTATATCCAAATGTCCTGGCATAAAAGCCTATTAACCTGGTAACTATGTTAATCAGATAAAATTGTTTTAGGATATGTTAATTAGATAAAATTATATTTTGGAATAGAGATAGCATAAAAACATGCTAGTTCCCAAGATGATTTAAAACAGGGGTGTGTTGGGGAAGCCGGGATGGTTCAGTGGGTTAAGCACTCACTTTGCAGCGCCGGGGACTCAGGATCGAATCCTGGCCCCGGCCCATGAGAAACCATGTGCTGAACTGGGAGCTCCCCCAGTTCAGTTCTCTCTCTGTCTCTGTATGTCTCTCTCTCTCTCTCTCTCTCTCTCTCTCTCTCTCTCTCTCTCTCTCTCTCTCTTTCTGTCAAAAACAAAAACGGGTGTCAAATCTTTTGGCTCCCCCAGACCCCATTGGAAGACAAATTGTCTTGGGCCACACATAATATATATTAACACTAAAAATAGCCAATGAGATTAAAAATAAAAAAAAGTTGCAAAAAAATCTTATACTGTCTTAAGAAAGTTTATGAATTTGTGTTGAGTCACAGTCAAAGCCATCCTGTGCCGCATGCAGCCTGTGGGCCATGGGTTGGACAATATGAATGAGAAGAATAGTGCAAACCATGTATTTTTGTTAACAGCAAATTATTTGATTAAAGTTAAGATTAAACAGAGCCATTTTGTTTACTCAGCATAAATATATTACATTTAGAAATATAAAACTATTTTAGCGAAGCTTCATAACTTTAGATTTATCAGCCTTGGGAATAAAGAATTGGTTTCTTTGATTTATGAACAATCTGGCTTGTGGTGCTGTTTGTCTTGAATGTTGATGAAAAAAAGCTTGCCATCTTCAATTGTTTGGAAACCGGTGACTTAATTCTTCTTATGAGTATGGAGAATGAAGTGTAGAGAGTGAGTGGTTCTAATAAGAAGCCTACAGGGCAGAAAGAAGGAAGGTTATCGGTCAAGAACAAAAACACAGTGTCAGCAGAAAGAAATTAAATCTTAAAACTGGTAAGGCTGGGTCAAGAACTGAGGATTAGCTTGTTAGAGGAAAGGCAGACAAAAACAAAAATCCTAAATAGGAACAGGTAAAGGAGCAAGGTTTTCATTCTACTGAGAGAACAACATGATCAAAGTTTTCATGAACACAGTTCTGCATTGGGATACAAAATGTGCTCAAGGAACCCTTTCATTCCCTAGGTCTCATCGATGCCTGTGTTTTACCTTCCATTACAGCTCCTCGTCTATTATAATTGGTTTTGTTGTTCTTTCCATTGCATTTTCTGTTGCAGTGTTGCAAGCCTATTTCTAAAAATCTGAAACCAGTTCTTGTCTTTCATTACCCAATGTAACATTCTTCAAGCCAGAAGCATTACTCCAGCAATATTTGAAATAGAAAAGATACGAAAGAAAAGAAGACATAAGGGAGCATTAACACACTGGAGACTGTCAAGAGGTTGCCAGTTTTTTCACTATGGCTCATTTTCCTTGTAGAACTGCTTTGCAATCAAAATAACGATAAATATTTTTCTGGGTTTTTTTGTTTGTTTTGCAAAAAGTTATTAGTACATGTGTATGCACTCACATACATATTTATCACCTTCTTTTTCTTATCACATTTCAGGGAGAAAAGAATGTTGAACACTGAATAAAACCTCACTATCTGTATTCTGTATTATAAATTTTTAAAAGAATAGCTTAACAGTTTCAAATATCTGTACATAAAGCCTGTATTGAGATAACTGTTTGCACCTGTTTTTTGGCACCATCAGATATGTTACTTCCCTCAGAAGCCTGGAAATTTTACCTTTTGGGAATTGGAATGGTAACAGCTCTTTGAAAGGGCAGTTTTCTTCCAAGTGCTAATTCCTATGTATTGATGCTTTTGATACTATGGTCAGCCTTGTGAGTATGGTACTAAATTAAACTAATTAAACTCCTAAGTGTCATACAACTGCTTTCTTTGTTTTTCTCTTTCTTCCTGTCCAACCTGTGCTCTGATTCCAAAAACAAAGAAACATCCAGTGAACTTAAGAAGGAAGTCTTATATCGACACCCTTGAGCAGTAATGGGAAAGGCACTCTAAATGTGATTGGTGGGCCTAATGATACTTGCTCCAAAAAGTAATTGATCTTTCATTGTGATTGACTATAAAAAGCAACACTACACAGAAAGAAGCAGAGTAGGACAGAAAGTAGAGACTTGAGGCAGCTGACTTCCAATAAGAGAAAAAGAGACAAAGAAACAGAGACAGACAGAGAGAATATTTATCTTGACTTCCATTGTGCAGGCATTGAGATAAAATGGTGCCCATCATTTTTCTGAGTACATTTTGGCTTTATTTTACTGTTGCTGGGACTTCAGAGCCGTAAGGGAATATTATACTCTCTATTCATATTAACTTACTTGCAAAGTGACCTTATTAAATATGTTCTGTGTTAAAATTTGATATTTTACCATTTCAACTTCTGAGACTGAGCGCTGGTTTGCCTTCTAAAATTGAAACAAGTGTATGAAGGCAATTGACATCTTTTTCTGAAGATCCCTCTCTTTGCATACTTCAGTTTATTATAAGACTATCTATAAAAAATGTGTACGTTTCAGGAATGTTTTGATAAGCTAACATTGTTTTTATACATGTTCTGCATTTCTCCTACATTTGTTTAGAGTGTTGGTTACTGTCTTTACATAGGCAATATATTCTATGGGTCTCCTCTGTGATGCAGAGTCATTCCACAGAAAATGTTTGTGTCCACCTCTTAAACCTAAATGAATCTGTGTCCTTGCGTGTTGTCTTAGAGTATGACGATTTCAGTACCACTATTTTTAACCAGCCTGTGGAGGAGGAGACCTTCTATGAGTGTGCTGATTTCAAGGTGAGACACTGCATTTGCCCTTTCAGAATTTCAGATGGGATCATAAAATTATTACTTAAAATTTGTTTTCAGAGAAATAACGAATTTTGCTTTCAGATGAATTGTGGAAAGTAGGGAATAAAACTACAGAATTTCTGAGAAGCAAGAAATAGAGCACAAATTTGCATATGCAAAAATACTTGGGAAATATTGCCATTTTTCTATTATAGGGAGTGAGAGATAAGGCATAATCACTGCTTTCTGAGAGAACTATTTAACAATATGAGGAAAGAGAATCTAGGTAAAGAGAAGCAGAATTGGGACTTGAGACAACGAAAAAAGAAAATAGTAGGCAAGAAGCCACAAAGAATAAGTTCTTTACAAACTGTTCTCATGCTAAATACAGGAATTGTAACAAATGATCATTAAATTGCTTATTAAGAAATAATGGGTTTACAAGGCTCTCTTGGCCTGAGAAGCCAAATGAAGACATTGTTTACACTCTTCACGTCTAGAAATAATTTTTTCCATTCTCTGTGCTTTAACATAAACAGGTTTCTCGAAAGTCTTCTGAACCTTTGGCTTTTGTGACGTTGTTGGCTAAAGGAGATACTCTAAAAATCTTTGAGAGGAGGTCTGTGGTACTCACTTCAGAAGAGACAGCAACCTTCATTCAGACAGATAAACCCATCTATAAACCTGGAGAGAATGGTAAGTCAATAGTCATGTTTCCTTTGTATCATTGAGTTTAGGAACACATTCTTCCAATTTAGAGCAATGCACACCCATGATTTTAGTTTTAAATTTATTCTTAATGTTATGGGATCATGGGTTTTAGAACTTTTACTGACTGGCTAGGTTGATTGCAAAATAATTTCCTCCAATTCCTGTAAATCAATGCTTTGCTTCTTAAAATGTTGCATGCCACTTTCATTTTTTTATAAATTCTAGTGACAAATTCTATGCATTCTACCTAATACAATGATTAGAAGCATGGGACATGGAGCAAATTTATTTGGTTTGAATTTGTTGCTCCATAATTTACCAGTGGGGTAAGCTAGTTAAATCTCTGTGTAGACTGGATTTTTTTCACTTGTAAAATTAAGCTAATAGAAGTGTCTCGCTTATACAAAGATAATGAAAATAAAATGATAGTCTATGTAAAATAGTAAAGAGTCCATAAATGATATTTATTATCACTACTGTTATTATTCATTACTGTAGAAGTAATCATAAATCTGATAGCCTAAGCAGAGCCCTTCTATTTCCTTTATTATTGTTGTAAGTAGAAGACAACAGAAAGAGCACCAAACAAGGAGGGTTCAGAAGGCTATGGCTTTTGTCCTGGCTCTGTTAAATGATTGGCTCTGTTAATAAATAATTGGCTTTTGCCAAGTAAATTCTGCTCTGTGAGATCTTTAGTTTTCTCATTTGTAAAATGTAGGGTTAAATAACACCATCTATATATTTTGTTCAAATATTATATCTTTGTACGCTTTGTTGAAAAGAAATAAAACAGAATTTATATGATGAGATTTTTTTTTCTGCACTATATTCTCTCTGGGCTTATTAAAATGTTAAGATGACAGGTATGTATACAAAAATAGCTATAGCAGTTTTCTAGAATCCTGCTAAAATTAATATACTGTAATGTTTGCTAACATCAATATATTTTTCCAAAAATTATGTCTAACTCCTACTATTGGTACTTCACATTTGTCCTTTTATGACTAATTCTGCCATCAGTTTTTGAGATGATCATATGGGTTGTTATGGTAAAAGTTTCTGGTGGTGGCAATAGCTAGTGTCAGCTTTGGTAGAGCATTGTCAACGGAGGAATAACAAATGTGCAAAACTCAAATCTCAAAGGGTCAAATCAGAGCTAGAGGAGAGGGGAGGGCAATATTCTATAACAAGGCAATTAATTTCTGTGTCTATTCATAAGCAAACATCCCTGGGAGAGAAATACCAAGAAAATAAATTTGGCTCCTATTCTTTTCTTTTAGTTCAATTCCGCATCGTGACACTGAATGCTAAGTTCAAACCTGTTGAGAATGTGGTGAGTTCAATAATTTCTAATGATACAAGGAAATTTAAACAAACAAATCCATTGCTATATGAAGTGTCCTTCAGGAAGCTTTTTGTAGTTATGAAAATAGATTTTAACGTGGAAGACTACAGAAGTATGGTTTCATTGCTAGACTTCAAATTTAAGCATAAAACTTGGGATGCCAAGATTCTCAGTGGGTTAAGTGCTCACTTCACAGCCCCGGGGTGTAAGAATCGAGTCCCAGCTCTAGCCCGTGCAGACCCATATGCTGAACTGGGGTGTGCCCTCAGTTCGGTACTTGCCAGGGTGAGCTTCCCATGTGAGAGGCCCAATGTTCAGCTCCCACCCCAGGCATGCTTCCCATATAGGAGACCCCCAGTAGGGGCATGACTCCCATGCTGGAGACTCCCAGCCCAGTTCCTGCTCTGCACAGCCCTGTGCCCACCTGTAGAATGAAACTGTATCAAAAACTAATGACATAAAACTGTGAAGACTGTTCTGGGTCTACCCCCTTATCTCTGTCTCTGTCTGTCTGTCTGTCTCTCTCTCTCTCTCTCTCTCTCTCTCTCTCTCTCTGTCAAAAACAATAAAAATAAGTCTTTAAACATAAAACTTTTCTTTTTAGTGAATTAATTTATACTTTTTTAGGACTTTTCATGATATGAGGAAAAACTTGGTTAATGAAACCAGCTTTCCTGTTCTAAGAGGTTTGGGATCTGTCACATTTGAGATTTTCTTGGCCTAAGCTATAGAAACATTGCCTTTTGGGAAAGTAAGGGCTAAGTCTCAACCCTTAAAATAAGTCAGATAATCTTTATAATGCAATATGGGGCAAAAAAAATACACTATGACAACATTAACCTGCTTTTTTCCCCCCTCTTTCAGTATCCTTTAATCACACTTCAGGTAAGAAAATTGTTTTTTTATACTTATTGTTTTAGATATTCAGATAAATAGTGATTTGTGTCTAGTTTTCATTTTGCTTAGTTAGAAATTAAGATAACTGAAATGAGGGGGGAGATAAATCTTTATATATACAGTGTAAGACATCAGATGAAGATCTAAATAAAGGGCTAGCTTAGCACTTTTAGCATAGGCTGTGTGGCCAATGCAGTAACTTAGGTTTCCATGGTAAATAAAATATTGGCCTCTTTTCAAAGAAAGTTTATGTTTAAAATTGCTTAATTTTGGCTGCTGGCTCTTCTCAATCTTAATTTAGCCGTATCTTCTTTTAAGAAAATAGAAAACCTGGTGCATCACTGGTGTGGGTCAGAAAGATCAAAATCCAAAGCATTAATTATAGATTCTTTTTTCTTATCTTTTGTGGGCTTAAGAGAGATACACTATAAGAATGAATCTGAATACTTAAGGAAATTGTTATTTTTACAATTTGAGATATTAATCCAATAAAATGCTAAAGCTTTCTTTACTTTCTATAACTACAGAAAGTATCCATAGTAAAGAAAAAATCAATAAGCCTCATATGACTTCTCTTTTTATTTCTTCTTTATTTTCTAGGATCCTCAAAACAATGGGATATTTCAATGGAAAAATGTGACTTCTTTACAAAATATTACCCAACTCTCCTTCCAACTGACTTCAGAACCAATGTTTGGAGATTACTCCATTGTTGTGCAAAGAAAATCAGAAAACACATTGATACACCAATTTACTGTTAATAGATATGGTAATAGACATTGCTACTTATGTTGTCCTATAAATGAAGAGTTCAAAGGACTGAACTAAACAGCTTTTATGTTACTATTTGGCAAAAGTAGGCAAAGCTTGATTTAGTGTTCTGTCAACTTCTTTTCTTAGACTGTCCTGCTTTATCTTCTTTCTTACTCCTCACTCTTTGCCTATATCCATATTCCGACCACTACCTTTTCTCCCTAGAAAATATTTTATTTTATAGAATCCAAACACTTCTAGGAAGGATCTAAAGGATTGCAACAAATAAAACATGGAGATCTAAGAATAGGGAAGGGAAAAGAAAAGAAAAGAATTAATCATTCATGAGATACCACCACTTTTTGGAGCCACATAATTTGAGGCAGTTGAAACATGGTCTATACAGATGCATACATGGGAAAATGTTGTCCATGGAAGCATACTTACTTACAAGATTGCAATAACTTTTATTCACCAGTGATTGTGTAAGCTGAAGTACAATTCTCTTTCTTTCCAGTGTTGCCCAAATTTGAAGTTAAGGTCAATGTACCACAAATAGTAACAGTTTCAGATGATGAATTTCAAGTGGATGCATGTGCTAAGTGAGTATTTATTCAGGAGATTTAAATTCACAGGTCAATACAAGGTTCAGAAAGAATAACAAATGAAATTAACCATGTAACTTTAATTATGTATATGCTTACATTAAAATTGTTAGAGAAATAATGATTTCTCATTGTACATAGAATATTTGAAAAATATAAAGAAAAACATAAGAAATTACCTATGATTAATTCTACTGATTGCCATTAACATTAGAGTTTATTTTTCTCTACAATTTTATGAGTCATTTCCACAACTACAATTATACCTTTCCACTCACTATAATTAAGAAAATAGGTCCACATATTATGCCAACCTTTTTGCAAATTCTAATTCTTTGCTGCATAAACCGGTCTCTGTATGACTATACTAAATTTACTTACCGTAACTGTTCTTTTATTATATAAAATGTATGCTGTTCTGCTTTGTTTTCTTAGTAATTAATAATGTTATAGTATACGAGAGCTGTCCGAAAAAAATCTAGCCATTGTCAATAAAACAAGAACAGTTACATGGCTGGACATTTTCCGGACAGCCCTTGTATGTCTAGGTGCATAAGAAGTGGTTTTTGAATTAAAAATTACTTAAGAAAGATCTCCAGAATTGAAATTGCCAAAACAAAATTTGAAACATTCTTTTAGTCTTTGATTGCCATATTGCTCACCAAATATGTTCTGGAATGTATAATTTCAACAGCTGGTACAAAAGTACCTGCCTCATTGAATTTTCATCATCTTAGGTGTTTGCTTTAAAAAAGAAAAGAAAGTTTTGAAAATATCTTAGGGAAGCTGGGGTGGCTCAGTGGGTTGGGCGCTCACTTTGCAGCCCCAGGGTCCAAGGATCGAGTCCTAGTCCTGGTCCATGCAGGCCCATGTGCTGAGCTGGGATGTGGTCCCCAGTTCAGTTCTCACTGGGGTGAGACCCCGGCCCAGTTCCTGCCCTGTGCAGCCCAGCGCCCACCTGTGGAATGAAACCATGTCAAAAATTGATGATGTACAACTATGGAGACTGCTCTGGGCACTCCCCCTTCTTCTGTCTCTGTCTCTCTCTCTATTAAAAACAATAAAATAAATCTTAAAAAAAAGAAAATATCTTAGTGAAAAAAACATTTCATCAATTTAATTTGAATTAATTTGAATCCTTTAAATGTAAAAATAATTTCTACGTGATTTGAAAAAAAACGTGATTGTCCTTTTGGGAAATTATTTCTAGTTCTGTTTATAATTGTTAAAAGTATGATGCCTTTTTTTTAAATTAATTAATTTATTTATTTATTTATTTTTGACAGAGAGAGACAGAGACACAGAGAAGGGGAGGGCCCAGAGCAGTCTCCATAGTTGAATGTAATGTCTTTTTCTAAGTTTCTAATAATAACAAAAAATATAGCTAATATTTATTAAATTTTTTATTGTTTTTGACAGAGAGAGGCAGGGCGGGAACTGGGCTGAGGGCCCCATGAACTGGGGACTGAACCGAGGGATGATGGCAAGAACTGAACTGGGGGGCCTCCCACACATGGGAAGCTCGACCCAGTGAGAACCAAACTGGGTACCTCCCAAATGGGAAGAACACCCCAGTTCAGCATATGGGTCCTCATGGACCAAGGCTGGGATTAATCCTTGGTCCCCAGGGCTGCAAAGCAAACACTTAACCCTCTGAGCCATCCCAGCTTTCCCAGAATTTTTTAATATATGGTAATTACTATGAGCATGGACTGTGAAGTAAGGAAGATCTGTTTGAATTTTAATTCCATTAACTACAATGTGAAAATGTGAGTTTCTTCATCTCAGTTTACTAACTGTAAAGTGAGATAATATACCTACATCTCAGGGAAACTGGAAAAAAACAAGTAAGATAATATACTGGTAGGTAAACATCAGATATATACTAGTATCCAATAATTAGAAAAGGAGTATTATAATTAATAAATTTAATTACATTGAATTTTTCTATGTACTATTTTCACATTTATTATATGTTTTTCTAAATCTTAGTGGACAGAATTCTCAAGTAACAAAAAACTCTAATCAATTGTATTTGCCTATCACCAAACCTTTAAAAAACTTGCGTTGTAGATTGTATGTGTGTTTTAGAAGACAATGAGATATTTATTTAACCTCATCCCACAAGGTATTATACTTTGGTCAAAGCACATTTAGTTTATGCCAATCTCCATACTTTTTCTACTATATTTAATGAGTAGTAATAAAGTAAGTATTGTTTAAAATATTGATCTAGCAGTACTTTAAGATCTTAAATAATCTAAGTTTTATTTATGTACATATATTTTTTCTGCTAATAAAGAATTGCTGCAAACAATTTTTATAATATTTTTATCAGATTAAAATATAATTTTAGAAACTCAATTTAATCATAAGATCCTAGTCACTGAGCTGTTTAGAGTCTACATTATCTTGAATTTGATTTTTAAAAAGCAGCTGAATCTTCCTAGCAGATCAAATGCCTAATTTAACCTAAATTCTGTGAGGATGATAGCACCAATAGGTGAAGATTTCTAATGAAATTTGGTCATTAGGGTAGTAGTTTAGAGATTTCATATGTGATTTCTGAAGAAGACTGTAAAATATTACTATGGTTTTGTTCATCTATAATTACCAGAATACCCTCTCCTATTAGGTACACCTTTGGCCAACCTGTGCAAGGGAAAGCCCAAATCCGGGTATGCAGAGAATATTTATACTCTGGCAATTGTGAGACAGACAACAATAAAATATGTGAACAATTTATTGCACAGGTACAGTTTGTTATCTTCATTCCAAAAAAAAAGTTTCTGCTCATTTTACTTATTATTCTTTCTTTGATTTCATTTATAAAAGGGAATTAACATTTTTCATGTTGTGAATAGTAGAGGTTGCGGCTAGATAAGGTAAAGAATAAGAAGAAAATATCATGTTTAACAATAGTCTCATTCTCTAGGCTATATAAATTGTTATCCACTTATAGATTAATACATTTTTAGAATTAAAATATCTTACTAGCTTTCTTGTTTCATATTCTGTCTAAGTGACCTCCTTGGTCTTTCTTTGGAGAATTAATTATCTTTTAAGTAAATGAATCCTTCATAGTATTCTCCATTCAATCTAGAATTGTCTTATAAAAAAAGTTTATTTGCAAACATCTGCAATTCAGAGTACCTATTTTTATTACATTAGATTTGAAATTTATTTCTGAAGGTACCATTCTGCTTTCTCAATCTGTAGCATTTAATCTTAAGTGAAAAATTCTTCCCATCTCTCTAAGGATCACCTTTGGACCAGAAAAGTGAAATTTGTATGCACCACACAGTTTGTATTTTAAACCTGATTGCCCTGAAGCTACTCACCAAATTTGGTAAAAATCATTTAGATAAATATTAATATTTCATAAAGAAAGGTGAAAACCTAATTTTTAGATAAGACCTTCAGACTAAGAAAGGCTGAGTAGGGGAAGCCAGGATGGCTCAGTGGGTTAAGCACTCACTTTGCAGCCCCGGGGACCGAGGATCGAATCCTGGCCCCAGCCCGTGCAGACCCATATGCTGAACTGGGGAGTGCCCCCAGTTCAGTTCTCACTGGGGTGAGACCCCGGCCCTATGCAGCCCCACACCCACCTGTGGAATGAAACTATGTGAAAAAACCAATGATGTGCAACTATGGAGACTGTTCTGGGCCCTTCACCTTCTCTCTGTCTCTGTATCTCTCTCTCTCTCTGTCAAAAACAATAAAAATTAAAAAAAGAAAGAAAGGTTGAGTGGAATTCTCCCACACCAGCAGCACTTTATTTTGTGGTGTGGTTGTAATCTAATTTCATCAACCATTTTACCAAGAGATGTGTGTTCACTCAGCTAATCTTTCCCCAAAATATAGTAATAAACTATCTGCTAAAACTTTATATGGAGGTTTTATTTAGTATTTGAAATAGATTACTTGGAATTGTTTTTCTGAGTCAAAGTAAATAGATGATTAGATCATAGATGATAAATTAGATAGATGATAGCTAGCTAGATAGATAAACAGATAGTATAATATATGATTTTAATTTTTTAAATATAGCATATTGTCCGAAAAAGTTTTAAGAATTTGAATTTCTATCAATAATATATGAATACACAGTCATTCCCAAATTACTATCAGCAATGCATATAGGAGTTTTAAAATTATGTCATTTTAATAGACACAAACATATTTTGTTTAAATTTGCATTAGTAGTAAGTTTCAGCATATTTTCATATTTTTGTCATCAGTTTGGGTTTGTTTTGCGGGGAATTCTTAATTATTCTTGTTTTTTCTATTTATGTGAAATTATAAATTTCTTCTATTAGAAGTATTGTCCTCTAGCCCTTCAGCAGATATTATTTTTTGAGTCTGTGATTTAAGTATTGACTTCCAATTAAGTACTGACTTTGAAATGCCAAAGTTCCTAATGTTCATGAGATCTCAGCCTTAGAAAAAGGTCCCACCTACCACTATGTTATACATGTAGCTAAGCATGTTTTTAAGATTTTAAGTTTCTCTATTCAACATAAAATAGTTTGTTATGTTCTAAGATAAAGGATTTTGTTTTCTTTCAGTTGTGTTAGCACCTAATCTTATACAGTTTTCCTCTCCCTCTTTATCTTAAATCATGCCCATAAAAAGTTCATCTATTTAATTGGATGTTACTTTGACTTTTGTTTTCATTACTTTCTTGCCAATATTATTTTTGTGTCCCTAAATGCTTTATTTTAGTTTTCATCTTATTAATTTTTCTTTCCAAAATTTTAGTTGATGTTGTTGGTTTTAAAAAATATTAGGTGTTTCTTTTTATTAAAAACACATGCAAGTGTTTTACATTTTTTTTCAACCATAGCTTATCACTGTAGATTTTGATACAAAGCATTTTTTCCTTGACATTACTATCTAGATTCTTACTGATTTACCTTATATTTTCTCTTTGTCTCCAGAATTACTGAAAAATATTTTTCTCTTAATTTTAAATCAGTTAAGGTTCTTCTGATTACTTTTTATTATTATTTTTTAAATTGATTATATTACCATTTCATAATTTTCATTAAATAAATCTAATTACTATTAGATAAATGTCATTTCAGTTGCCTTTTGTTGTTGTTGTTGATATTATAGCTGATGGCTCAGAGGAGCATGTAGTACTTGGAAATCAGAATGCCTGGTTACCTCCAAAATCTTCTTATTGTGTGACCTTGGGCAGATTAACCTACCTGCCTTCAGTTTATTCATCCATAGAATGGACATGATAACAGCCTCCAGCTCACATGATCGTTTTGAGGATCAAATCAATTGACATATCCCTCTAACATTTTTTTTTTTAAAGATACTTTTATTTATTTATTTATTTTATTGGTTTTGACAGAGAGAGAGACACACACACAGAGACAGAGAGAGAACTGAACTGGGGGAACTCCCTAGTTCCGCATATGGGTCCACACAGACCGGGGCCGGGATTCGATCTTCAGTCCCCGGCACTGCAAAGTGAGCACTCAACCCACCGAGCCATCCGGCTTCCCCCCTCTCTAACATTTTAAACTTGGAATTAATAAACACTTTTTATTTTACAATATAACTAAATCTGTATTTCTCTAATTACTGATGTTACTGATGAAAGATTATAAATTTTTCCTATTAAAAAAAAAAATTGGAGAAAGCCAGGATGGCTCGGCAGGTTAAGCGCTCGCTTTGAAGCCCCGAGGACCGAGGATCGAATCCCAGCTCTGGCCCAGGCGGACCCACATGCTGAACTGGAGAGGCCCCCAGTTCAGTTCAAAAAAACAACAAAACAAAAATTTTTTTTACCTTAAATTGTCTTTTACTATTACACATTTGAGGAGTGCTTCTGTTTCATCTATTTGTAGTGCCTCTCAAGATGATTTTAATTTTTTATTCTTAAACTGTCATTCAGTTCTATTTTTATCTTTTCATTTCTTCCCATTCACATTGTGATAATAGCACTGAAGTCTGGAAAATATACATTATATCTTTACTTTGTTTTAATTGCTGATGAAAATTCCCCCTCTCTATTTCTTTTTAATTCTTTGGTTATTTCAACAAGTTTGTGAGATGGAGCCATGGGGCAATGGGGGGAGTCATATATCTGTGCTAAATAAAACTCCATAGATTTATAAGACTTGAATCCTTAATATTTTTTATTATACTTTTATTTTTCAGTTGAGAAATGGTTGTATTTCTCAGATTGTAAATACAAAAGTCTTCCAACTCCACCGTTCTGGATTTTACATGTCATTTCACGTCACTGTAACTGCTACAGAAACTGGGACAGGTAATAATCATGTTTTACAGGCAATCTGGGGAAATATGGGACTCAAATTTACTGGGGAGAAGTTTATTGAGCTAGCAGTACTCACCAACTACAGATTAATAATTGCTCACCATGGTAAAGTGGAGTACATTTGCCAATAGATCCTCAAGGATTGCTTTTCTAATAATATTTACAATAAAATTATGTATTTGCTACATGTTTATACCTGCTTCTGTGCCTGCATCACTCAGATTAGTTTCCTTCCGAAATAGAGCTAAGTTAATAAATTAGGTATCTCTTTTTAACTTTGTGTAAATCAGTTGGTAATCCATTGCCAGTGTCTGATCTTTGACTTAAATAAGAGTTCACACTCTGCATCTAGAAGGTCAAATCCAGCTCCCTGCCTGTTTATGTAAATAAAGTTTTATTGGGACAGGTCCACATTTGTTCACTTTGCTTAAGAGCTATAATAACAAAGTTGTCATTGTGACAGAAACCCATGTGGTTCACAAGCTTAGAATAATAACTATCATATCCTTTACAAAACTTTATCAACCTCTCATTTAATACAACTGGGGATATTTGTATGTGCAAAAATATTAATGAGAAATTTCCAAAATTGCACATAGTGAACACTCAGTAGATATTTGTTAAAATAATAAAAAAGAAAAAGAGAAAAGTGAAATTTAATTTGAAATGGGGAAAACCAAATCCAATTACTAATTATTTCTTGAGACTTAAAAATAATTGGGATAATATTGTTTGTAAAGTGCTTTAGATAAATGTACTTGACGTGTATTGTGATAGCATTCATAATGGATATTTGTCACATTTATATCATAACTTAGCTAGGCATATTTGCCTCTGTTTATTACATGCTTTGTTGATATCACAATGCATTTTTATTTACTTTATAGTCAGATATTTTTCAAATCTGGTAAAAGTTTAAAAATGGTTATCTTACAGGCTAAAGATTTTAGAAAGTAAAAGCCTTATCCTTGAAATGTCTGTGACATTCTCTATCATAAGGAAAGTAACCAGCCAGAACTGAGTGAATGGTACTCATAGAATGAAAAAAATTATGAGTGTTTTCTTTTACTTCTGATTCAAACATTTTCATATTAATTATGTATTCAGTTTGATGTATGCTATAACCAGATTGATATAGAGTCTGGCACATGCTCCAAAGCATCCACACCTCCCTTTCAATGTAGAACAAGAATATAATCCTATGTACAGATGTTTGAATATGTACCTTAAGCTATTTGTCCTGTTGAAATCTTTGATCAAGTAATTGATCTTCCCTGACACTGTTTTTCATTGCTTACAGGTGTGCAAATCAGTGAAAAAACTTCTATTCCTATCACTCAATTGCTTGGGAGTGTGAACTTTGAGAACATGGACACCTTCTATAGAAGAGGAATTCCTTATTTTGGAACTGTAGGTTTGACTTAAAAATATATGCTCTCATTTCATCTTCTTAGATCATAGATTGTCCTTTGAAAATTTCTGGAAACTTTTCTTCATAACACATTTGCAGCATTACTGTAACTGATATACTGGAAAAAGCCCTAGGCTGAAAGGAAGCCATAGATAAAATTATTTCCATGTTATATATTTATTCAATAGAACATCTTTCTGTCTGTTGGAATTTAAGAAAATTACAAATAAATGATAGTATTTGTGAATAAAAAATGTGTTCTCTGTATAAATATGACATTTTAAATTTAAAAAATTAATACTTCTCTTTTTTAACAGCTTAAATTTTCTGGTCCTAATAATGTACCGATGGTGAACAAATTATTGCAGTTGAAGCTCAATGACAAATTTATAGGAAATTACACCACAGATGAGAATGGTGAAGCTCAGCTATCCATTGACACTTCAAATATATATGATCCGGAGTTCACTCTTAAAGTAAGACATCCCAAAGGGGATTTGAATGTTAGGAATCGCTTAAAAGATAATTTGCATTGAGAATTTTAACAAACTTTTAAAATCTAGGGTATTTAATGTTTGCTTACTCATTAAATAATACATGAGAATACTTATTTAAGAGTTCAAAATAATAGCCATTATAATTGTTATAAATTCTCTAACAACCAATATTTTCCTCTGAGAAACAGAAAATATGTAGCTCATGAAGATGACTTGACTTTCCTTTGGCCATTTTTTGCATAAGGGTGATACTATGGGGTTTTTTTTCTGCTTTTTAAACAGAACTTCGAGGTTAAACAATTTGTTGGTGTTCAAACGTAGCTGAAAGATGCAAGGCCTAAGGCTATTCTCTGACTTCAATTACAAAGTAAACAATTCATTGGAGGCTTAATGAAATACATACAATTATGGTCCTGTTTTGTAAACAAAACGAAGAGAGTGCTATTATTATTTTACTTTCAGTAACTTATAGTTGAAAGTCAGCCACAAGCTAAGAGTCCTCCCTACTTTAATTCCATAAAATACTGTCCTTGAAAGAGCTTTATATCACTAAGATTATTTGTTTTCTTTTTTTCTTTTCTTTTTTTTTTTTTTCCAATTAGAGTTGACATTGAACAACATTACATTAGTTGCCGGTATACAGCTGAGTGGTTAAACACTTATAGAACTTACAAAGTAATTACTTCAGTAAGTCCTGGTACCCACCTGACACCATATACATGCATAGTTATTACAATCTTATTGACTCTTCCCTAAGCTGTTCTTTACATCCCCATGACTGTTCGGTACCTACCAATTTGTACTTCTTAACCCCTCACCCTTTTCCCTCAGGTCCCCAACCCTTCTCCCAGCTGACAACCATCAGTTTGTTCTCTGTATCTTTGAGTTTCTCTTTTGTTTATTGTATTTTTTAGATTTCACATATAAGTGAAATTATATAGTAATTGTCTTTTTCTGTCCAACTTATTTCACTTAACATGATATCCTCTAGGTCCATCCATGTTATCACAAATGGTAAGATTTCATTCTTTTTCATGACCAAGTAATATTCTATTATACAATATACAAGGGCTGTCTTGAAAGTATCCAGCCATGTAATATGAAAAATAGAGGCATTTATGGCTGAACTTTTTCCAGACAGCCCTCTTATATGTGCCATATCTCCTTTTACCCATTCATTTATCTTTTGATTGGAACATTTACTTTATATACATTTAAAGTAATTATTGGGGGTTGCTGGAATGGTTCAGTGGGTTGAACGTTTACTTTGCAGCCCCAAGACCTGAGGATCGAGTCCCAGTCTTGGCCCCTGCTAGTGAGGACCCATATGCTAAACTGTGGAGTGCTTCCCATGTAGGGAAGCCCCCAGCTTGGTTCCTGCTGGGGCAAGCTTCCACGTAGGAGGCTCCTGGTTCAGTGCCCAGCTTTCAGGGGAATACGTCCCATGTGGGAGGCCCCTAGACTGGTTCCCACTTTACATGGCTCTGCACCCACCTGGTGGAATGAAACTGTCAAAAACTAATGACATACAACTATGGAGACTGCTCTGGGCCCTCCCCCTTCTTTCTCTGTCTCTCTCTGTTTCTATTTCTTTCTGTCAAAAAAAATAAAATAAATCTTTAAAGTAATTATTGATAGGTATCTAGTTATTGTCATCTTATTGTTTTCTGATTGCTCTTTTAGTTCTCTGTTTTTTTCATATTCTCTTGATCTCTTTTCTTGTATCTTGATGACTTTCTGTAGTGATGCATTTGAATTCCTTTCTCTTTGTTTCTTGTATATCTCTTATAAAATTTTGGTTTGTGATTACCATGTATTTCACATATACCAAGTTACGTTTATAGCAGTTTATTTTAAATTGATAATCACTTAAGTTCAAATACATTCTAACTACCATTCTTATTTCACCCATTCAATGTTTGTTTTTGTCGTTCTTTTTTATTTCATATATAGATGTGTGTGTATGTTTATGCATATTCCTTAACTTACTGCTGTAATTACATAGGATCTTTCTACTTTTGCCTTTCAACCTTTGTGCTTGTATTAGTATTGGTTGATCCACAGTTTTTATTATGTAATTTGCCTTTGGCAGTGAGTTCTTTGTTTTTTCTTTGAGATATTTTCTTATTTTTTTCTTATTCTTTTTTTTTTTTCTTTTTTTTAAAGAACTTTTTTTAACATTGTTTTTAATACTGGTTTGGTGAAGATTAACTCCTTCAGCTTTTTCTTGTCTGAGATCCTTTGTGTTTTGTTTTTTGTTTTTTATCTTATCAGGCCGTCTATGATCACCCTAAGAGCTGCTATATTCCCAGCTGGTTGACAGCTGTGTATATGGATGCCTATTTCTTAGTCCCACGCTTTTACTCACGAACCAACAGTTTCCTGAAGATCATTCCTGAACCAAAGCAACTTAGCTGCGATCAACAAAAGATTGTTACTGTGCATTACTCACTAAACAGTGAAGCATATAAGAATGATTCAAATATAAAGTTCTTTTATTTGGTAAGTCTCAACTGGTGGATTCCTGGATCATGTCTGCTTAGCAAGTACAACTTAGAATGTATACACCAGTCATGCATATTAATCTGAGTGAGGCAAGTTCCCTTTGCTGGTGAATACTACGGGAACCAGTAAAAACAAACACAGAAACAAATAACACAGAAAAAGTTCCAAGGCAATTTCAGTCTCCCTAGGCTGAAGAACTTACTCTTCAGCATCTGCTCTTTTAAGCATTCATTATAAGTCTTATCAAGTATTTATGACCCTCCAGGAGAGTAAAATATTAGGCAGATACCAGAGACTAATGTGGAAGGCTGATTTTGATAAGCTATAAAAGAATTTGCCATTTTGTTTCTGTCCCCATAGTTATCCATTTTTTTCTCTATAAAGCATAGCAAAATGAAAGGAGCCACAGACTTGGAAATTAAAACTCTTGATTGAAATTCTTCATCCTCTCCTATTTATTGCATAAGCTAATTGATCTTCTATTGTTTAAACTCTCTAAGCCTTAGCTTTTTCTACTGTATATTTGTAATTGAAAATAATAAGACACGCTTTCTGGGGACTTATATATATGTTAACTAGTTAATCAACTTTATGGATATCTCCATTTTTACCAATAAGGGAATAGAGGCAAAGAAGTGAAATGACTTGGATGATTCAAAGCCAGACCATCTAAACAATTTCAGAGCTTTATGTACCCTCTTGCACAGTGAATTGTATATTATTCACCAAGTTTCCAGCATATAATAGGCTCTCGATGAATTGTAGTCACTTTCTCTGTTCCTTTCCAAGTTGTGCACAGTTCATTTTTAATATTTGTTCATCGATAATACCTTATCTTACAGAATAGAATTATCATTAGATCATTTATTTAATAGTAATATGATATATTAAATGAGAGAATTTCACATACTGTGTTGTCTTTGTTCTGCACAGATGATGACTAAAGGAACCATCTTCCTCAGTGGACAAAGGAAAATCAGAAACAAAGGTGTACATAAAACATTTACTTTTTACATACTTGCAGTTTTCTTTTTAAGAAAATGTTCTAGTGGTAGAGTCAATGATTAGGTTAGAAGAATGCTTACCATTTGATTTTCGGATGGAAAGCAATAGTTAACATGGATAGCCCAAGGCAAACTACTAAGTATTTTGACTGATATTTCTGTTTCTACTATTACCAGCTTATCAATTGCATTATAGAAAAGTGATATCCAAACCCAAATCACCTAAATTATACAGTCTTTATTTATGTATATGGTTCTCAGTATTTAACTTGTTTGCCTTTAAAATAAAGCCCAATTTGCTGTTTCTATCCATAAGCCATTCTCCTGTATGTAAATGTACCCAGTGAGCCAGGAAACTTTGGGCATTATATCTGTTGATGGCATCTCCTATTTACACAGCCTGGAATGGAAACTTCTCATTCCCAATCGACATCAGCGCTGATCTGGCTCCTGTGGCCAGCCTGCTCGTCTATACCCTCCACCCCAATGGGGAAATTGTGGCTGACAGTGTCAAATTCCACGTTGACAAGTGCTTTAAAAACAAGGTGATGTGTCTTCTATTTCTTGCTAGTACTAAGTGAGAGAGGGATGAGCAGTTTTCTCCTGGTCATTTCCTTCTTATCTCTCTACTGTATACTTTACATGGTAATCTCACAAGAAATGTTGGTATAATTTAATTATTAGGGGATGAAAGAGTCACCAAAACAGAATGAATAGCTTTTGACAGCAATGCCAATCCTGAGATGATAGAAGGATGTCCCTGTATGGAGAGTGGAGGGTGGGAGTAGGCAGGAGAAATAAAGGCACAGAACTCTATAAAGATTTATTTGGAAAATATAAAGTACATTTAAATTATTTTCATATAAAATTATGTTACTTGCCTCCCTTTTCTCCCTCAGGTTAGCATAAAGTTCTCTAAGGAGCAGGGAGTACCTGGATCCACTACTACCCTCTACCTTCAAGCAGCCCCTAACTCATTCTGTGCACTCCGGGCTGTGGATAAAAGTGTTCTGAAATCGAAACAAGAGCTGTCAGCTGAAAGTGTGAGCTCACTGATTTCCTCATTTGCCTCATTTTTATCCGGACTCCTACAAGTCTAACCCTTCAGATGATATTTTTATTTGAGATGGAACATGTTGAAAATAACAAATACTCTCTATCTTCATTTCTTCACGGGTTATATATTTATTTCTCTTGGTTGACCCATTGCCCATAACACTATAGAATTCTGTAGGTAATTATAATAAGTTAAGGGGAACATAACAGTGTGATTTTTTTAAAGTCATAGATATAATCTATATATATATGTGAAAGCCTAGAGTTGAATCTCTGTGTTGAAGGATATGCTTGGATACAATCTTAAGTTACTATCCATGCTAGGGTGTCAAACTGATGGCCCGTGGGCCACATGCGACCCCCGAGGTAATTTTTTGTGACCCACAATGCTCTGAAATAAAATGAAAATAGAAAAAATTGTTATGAAGAAAATAGCCTTCCTATGGAACTTATACTTTCATGGGTATTTTAACACCAGAAATCCTAGAATATTACACTAAAATTGTTTCAGTTAAAAGCTGTTGGATATTGTCCCTTTTAATTTTTAACACAAGCACATATAAATATGAAAATGTATGATCATATTTAAAATTAATCTAATAATTTAATTTTTTTATTATTAAAATTATACCTATGGTCATGATCCATTCGGGTTGCTGTAACAAAATACCACAGGCTGGGTAGTGTATAAACAACAGAAACTTATTTCTTCAGTTCTGGAGGCTGAAAGTCTGAGATCAGGGTGCCAGTATGATGAGGTAAAGTCCTTCTTCTGGGTCTCAGACTTCTTATATCCTCACATAGTAGAAGAGACAAGAAAGATCTTATCCTTAGAGGGTCTGCCTTAATGACCTAATCACCTTCCAAAGGCCCAACTTCCTAATACCATCATATTGAACATTACGCTTTCAACGTGTGAATTTGGGGAACACACAAACATTCAGACCATAATATCTGTGTATGGTAGAAAATGTGCAAAATAAACAAAGGCATAAAGAAGAAAATCTTTAATATCACTCATAATCTTAAACTTAAACATATGTACATTTTTGTTATAATTTTTAAAATCTCTTTTCTGAAGGCATATATATTTTACAAACAAGATCTCACTGAAAAATGTAATTTTATATTTTGCTTTTAACACTCTAGAGTAAATCTAGTATTACATACAAAAAGCTATACAATTTATTAATAGTAATATTTAAATACCATCAATCATGACATGAACCATATACTTTTTTCCCAATGTAAAACTGTTTTACTAAAATTTTGTTATGAAAAGGACAGATTATCTGTATATTAAGTTCTAGGTTCCCACTTTCTTTAAATTTCTTGAAAATGCTATTCCACTATTGCCTTGCTTTGAATATTACTTGTCAAGAATTCTGATGTCTAATTCATTTGCCCTTTTAAGTTATTTAATCTTTTCGTTTGAAGGCCTGAGGGCTTTTATCCTTTATATTTTAAATTTAATAATTTTAGTGAAATATCTGTCAGAATTTATTGTTTGGAGGAAGATTTACTGAATACTTAGTGGACTCGTACAATGTGCAAACACAAATCTCCTATTATTTCCAGAATTTGTCTTGGATTATAATTTTAAATATTAGAGTTTCTATTGTGTCTTTTCCCACTTCTAGAAAAACACTGTAATATGCTCAATTTTTTCCTGTTTTCCAATTGAACCACTATCTATGACCCATTTTAATTCATTCTTTCTCTCATTTTTATTCCTTTTTCTTGTTTTTTTTCTATGCTACTTTGTAATGTTTTCTTTCAATCTACTTTTTTCTTGAGCTCCAAATAATTTCTAGTTTATTTCTCTTTTATCTTACAGCAGCTTTATTGGAATTCATTGTTTCTAGTTCTTGATATTTTGTGGAGAGTGTTCACAGGAAAAGAATGATTTTTTTCTTATTTTAGTGAAATGCAATTTCTTTAATAAAAATGTTATTGGTATAGAAATAGGAGAGGACAGATCAATATATTTTATTCCTCTTTTGTTTCTGCAGTGTTCTAAATTTTACCCTCTTACAATCTTCCCTCCTTTAAGTGTTCAATTTCCAATGGTCACCATACCTCGTCTAATGATCTGACAATTTCCCATCAGCCATGCTGTTCGGAAGCTGCCACTTTCAGGCCCATTCATTTCAAGCTCCCCCACTATTTCCTAGACTGGGAACTACTGAGTCTGAGGACTATGATTCATTTTTTGATACTTAATTTTGTGCTTTCTTTTAGCTGGAGTTGATTTGATGCGTATTTTCTCTAACTTCTCCAGGTCATTTTTCTGGCTGTTTTCAATCTTCCCTCTCTAGCTTTTCATATCCTAGTATGTTTAAGCAGCAGGAGAAGCCCTGTTAAAATTGGGTATATTTTTGTCCTGACAAATAATTTGAAGATCATCGTATTATCTGTATCCTAGTAATGTTAAAGACACTTGTCATGGATTTTATTACTTCTCTTTGATATTATGAGTTGTTGTTTTTTTAAAAAAAGATATATGAGAAGATTTAGAATCAGGCAGCTAACATATTTCTCCAGAGAGTTCTAGCATCATAATCACAATGAATTATCTGTTCCCTAGGCCTTAGACTAAGCCACATAGCCTTGGACTTCATTTTTTACATGATATCCCTAATTTTTGCACCAAAGCTGAAAAATTTGTAACCATGTCATTGATCACCTAAAATTGAAAGTTTTCTCTTTTGGAAGAATGGAGTTGACTCAGAAGTGTTGGATTCAATGTTATGGTTATGCTGTTAAAAGAAAGAACAAGAATAAATGGCTATGACACAAGTTTGCCAAGTTTGTAAAAATAAAAGGAGTACTTAAAATCATTAGGAACTATATGATTTTCTTGTCACAGGTATACAACCTGCTTCCACATATAGAACTCCATGGTTATTTCTATCACATTCTCAACCTTGATGATGGCAAGCTAGACCCTTGCATTCCTCAGAAGGATATGTTTTACAATGGTCTGTATTATAAACCTGTAAGCAATAATAGGGATGGAGACACCTATGATATTATCAGGGTAAGATAACTTACATTTTAAAAATTATTTTATCTCAATTTTAATTTAAGTATTTATAATGTATACTTATGTTTTATTAATTATGTAGGTTTTTATTATTTTTTGAGATACATGTCAATAATCTGCTTAAGCATTATGGACACACTCAATGGTTTGGTGGTTACCAGGATAGGGGGGAGGAGCGGGGGGACAGTTGTGGGGGGAG